>SMSR01000076.1:0-79748 GCA_019453355.1 Ceratina japonica
ATTTAAAAAAAAAGATTTCTTGTATCACGCGAGGGGATAAAATAGAAGTACCGAGGTTAGGGGTACGACATCGCGTAGCCACGGGAGTGAAAATTAAAAATCATTAATTTCCCTAATGGATGCGAGAAATGACTACGACCTCTCCTTTCACAGCCTCCCACGCATGCCTCGCCGAGAGTGGCGAGTGCGTTGCCCGGACGCGGAGTCTGCGTGTTTACCTGCGTGGAAACGCCGGAGTGCCGCCGCGGAAATGCGTGTCGCGTGGAAACCTAGCGGATACGAGGAAAAAAAGGAGAGACAGGGGGTTGAATAACGGGAAGAAGAACGAGCGCGAGAAAAGTCGGCGAGAAGAGGCGAAAGGACAAGCGGGGCGCGTAAAAGGGAACGCGCGCGGACTTGAAGAGGAAGAACAGACGCGGAAACAGAGGGAGAAGAAACGGAGGAACGGCGAGGGAAAGGAGCTCGGCTACGATGCTTGGATAAAGGAGGGGTAGGGAGAGAAAGAGGCTGTCACAATGCGGCGAGTAATCCTGTCGCGTCGTTAACTAACGCGCGGCTGCTAATAAATCATTAGGGGATGGCTGTCGTCGAGTCGCGTAACGCGCACGGTCGTAGGTAGGCAGCCAGAGCGACGAGTTACGCACGCAACGCGGACACACAGACGTGGCTACGGGAGCGGGTGTAGGTGCTCCTAGTACCCTATCGTGGTAGGGGTGCGTGTCTTGTTAGCGACACCCCTGGCGTTGGACGAGAGCCTCTTTCATCCTGTACCCACCCTCCCCCTGAACCTCACCCCTTTATCCTCGCTCTATCTACCCCCTTCCCTCCCTCTCCGTCTTTTTCTAAGTTTCAACCTCCCTCTCTCTCTCTCTCTCTCTCGGCACCCTCCTTCAGCCTTCCGCGTAGCAACTACGCGTTTCTCTCGACGCAGCGTACACAACTATGCGTTCGAAAGCATGCATCGCCGTATCCAGATTGGTATAATAACGAAGAGGAGGTGTGTGCGTGCACGCGGGATCGCAGGGGCGCGCGGGATCGGGATCGGGGGGCACGGCGGAGGCGAAAGTACGCACGCATGGACGAGCACCCCCCATAGAACGGGAGGCGTGCGAGCGATTTCCAGCGCGCGCGAGTAGGCCCCGTCTCGGCGGAGCACGGTCGCGCCGTATGTCGCCTCGTTATACACGGTGGAACGAGTGACACCGCGGTCTGTACCGCTCGCCATACCCGGCATATTTCTAGTACGGTAGGTTAGTTAAGCTCTCTTTCAGCCGTGCGCGCCACTTACGCTCGCGCGCGGTCTGCAGCGTGCACGCACGCAGGACATAAATAATTCGCGTTTAAAACCGCGTTCGCCTCTCGGCGATATTGTCGCGCGAGGGCTCGCGAGCACGGTTACGCAATACCGGCTGTCGTGGTCTGCCTCGCGTAGGCTCCTCTCTCGTCCCTACGATTATCCCTTCGCCGTGACGACGACGACGACGACGACGAAGCTGCGCCGAGCGTCGTCGTCCTGTCGCCATGTGGCGAATGCGACCGGACCTCGTGGCCCCGTGGAATTTACGCCTACCGAGGTGACGCTCGCCTATTGACTACGGACGTGCAACGAAGAGATATGGCGTTTCGGCTAGATGCCGAGGAGAAACTCGCCTCACCTCCAATTCAAGGTAACGTGGATGAAAGGGAATTCAATGGCCACGGAATTCGAGACGTGGAAGCATTATCCCAAGTAATATTTTAATTAGTACAATTGTTCACTTCGACTAAACAGAATTTTAAATAATAGTCATATTTGTTCTTGACTAGTATCCATCGCAATGGCAAAATTTTCTTTCGGAAAATGAATTGTATTTTTTAAATGTCTATTCACCTTTCCTGGACAAAGTGTTTTCAAACGGCTGGTCGCTTGGGCGAGCGTCAAAAGGGCGTTCGCGCCGATTCAACCNAAAAATGAATTGTGTTTTTTAAATGTCTATTCACTTTTCCTGGACAAAGTGTTTTCAGATCGGTTGAGCGAACGTCAAAAGGGCGTTCGCGCCGATTCAACCGCAAGCCTAGTGCGTTTATCATCGGAAACGCAGACCGATAAAAAGGTGTTCGAATGATANGTCGCTTGGGCGAGCGTCAAAAGGGCGTTCGCGCCGATTCAACCGCAAGCCTGGTGCGTTTATCATCGGAAACGCAGACCGATAAAAAGGTGTTCGAACGATACCTCCGGGCTCGGAGATTTTCCGAGGGGAGACCGGCCATCCGGAGGGAAAGAAATGAAAAGGGAATAAGCCGCGCTATACATGGTGCTGCACTCGCATACTCGATCGTGTAGCGTGCGCTCGTAACGGTAAGAGTCGGAGGTGGATGAGAAACAGGAAGAAGAGGAGAAGGAGGAGGTGGAGGAGGAGCGAGTTGAGCTCGGCTTTGACTCGAAGTGGACCTGCTCGGCTAGTACAGGTATTTACTAGGTGCCTGTACCTTCTCCCTACCAGCAACGGTCCCCGGCACCGGGGACCGTGGCTGGAACAGCGCGGTCGCATAGTTTAAGAATTCTTTCTTCGGGATGCTGATGGACGTTGCTTGGTACCGCGGTCCGCAGAGGTCGCCACCTCCTGCGCGGTACCTGAGAACTCTGTTCGCCATCCGCAAGCTCGTGAAAAAAACGGCTGACGCGCATTAATCAACCCCGGTCGGAAAACTGATACGCGTTACCTGAGCGACGGATTTGCATATCAATGACCGAGGAATCGTGAAGAACGAGCCGCGGCACGGGTATCCAAGTGTAATATTGACAAATACCGCTGCCAGACCGAATAGGAATATCCTGCGTTTATGCCCGACGCCTTTTGTCCTTTTGTCGCGCGCTCGTCCTTTTTTCTCTCGCACCTTCTAGCAAATTGCGGCCGTATCTGTTCGGCGAATCGTGAAAAGGTTGGCCGGACGAGGTTTGCGACATTCTGATCAATTGCAATCGAGAGATCGATATCTGGCCATAGAATCTTACTCAGCTATTTTAAAAGTACCGTAAGAATTTATCCCGGTTGTACCGCGCGTGTGCCACCTATATAGCCGTAGATGCACCGGACGAGCCTCATTCAACGGAACAACCCGTGCACCTGCGTAGAACCGTAGGATATTACAACGGAAACGGCGTAAAATTAGTGCCCGGTCGTTGGGGATCGCCGCCGTGCTCTCAAACGTGTCATCCTTGTTTATACCCTCTTCGGTGATAGCTGAAACTCGTATCACTGCCGTTCACCGAAGCATGAGCGAACGTATACTTCCTCACAGCGGCGTTCGGAATGCGCCTATAAAAGAACAACATCTCGCGCGGCGCGGGCAATAAACCTCGACGAAGATTTCGCGGGCCCGAATCAACATTCGCGATTATTGTCCGCGTCAGCGTCCCTCCGCGTCGTCGAATCGTCCTCGCGTCGGCCATAAAAATAAAAAAAAAGCGACGGATATATACGGAGGGGTAGAAGAACGCGGCGTGGAAGGAGTCCTGGGACGGTAACAGTTATCGGGACGTAGTAGCTCGTATAAGAAGCGACGGTTATCGAATGCCTCCTTTGTGATAGGGAAAAATAGGGAACGGCGACGGGCGGTGTGAGGCATCGATCGGGCCGGGCGTCGTTAAACTGCGAAACTTGTACGAGCGGAATTTCGCGTTCTTTCCGTAACGCGTTCATCCGGCAGTTACGCTCGAGTTATCGTCCGCTCGTGCGCGTAAAGTGAAAGTATGCTGGTCGTTTCGCTCTTCTCATCGTGGCCGCCGCCGGTGTGAGTGTACGTACGTACTACACGGAGCGGCCGCAGGACGAAAGGGAAGGCGAGCGCGCGGAACGGAGCCGGGACCGTATGGCGAACGGGAGAGAGATACCACCGCGAGAAAGTTTCGGAGCGAGCGTTATTTGTGGTGGCGGCGTAGCGGCGTGCTTGTCGAAGAAAAGAAAATACGGGCCTGGACGTAACCCGCGAGCAAGGGAGCGCGGTGAATCACGCGAGCTTTTTATTAAAGGGAGACCGGGCTGGTATTGCGCGGGCTTACCTAATCGAGCCTCGAAATTGTCCTCGGAGGAGTCACCCGTTTAAAAGTCAACCGGCGCTCGTGACTGCCTCCGCCGCCGTTCGCCTTTGCGCCGGGCGACGTCGCGTTAATTGCCGATAAAGTAATTGTACAACGGTATGTCCTCGCTTTCGTTCGACTAGGTGTACCTGCCTGGGACAGGCTCGAACCTCACGAAGTCAACCCGCGCGAGACGCGTTCGTTAGCTCGAGTCCCGAGCGTGAAAAAAGTGTCGGGATGCAGCCGCGTATAAGTCACCGGTGGTTCGCGTGCACCCCGGTGACACGCGGCGCGATTGCGAAACGCAGAAAGAATCGCCGGCGACACGCGGCGAAATAAATGAACTCGCCAGAGAAATCCGGTTCAAGCTCGAAGCTCGTGCGCCTGGCCGTGTCACCGTTGCGTCAGTTCTTCCTTGATAAAGAGCGGCTCGTTTCTCGAGAGGATCCAGACTTAAGGAGGCTGTATTATATAAAGTCGCTGGCCAATCGATCAGATGAATATAAAGTCAATTGGAATAATCGACGAGGCCGAGTGGCACGATTCTCAAATGAATTTCTGATTTATCAGCCTCGCGAGTAATTAGGTAAGCGCTCACGAGCCGGGACTGCCATTACACACGCGTTACCGCCTGTCCCTTAATCTGTGGACTCGTTTTAACCTCATTATTGTTGGTATGTAGCCGATTAATATCTATGCTGGAGGCATCGGCGATCGGATAGGCGTGGTCGGTTATAAACCGTTCCCTATGGAAGCCGAGCATCCGCGAACTCTGACCCGAAACGAATAATTCATAGATATTAATAAATTCTCGCAATTAATTCCCGACGCGATGTAACCGATCCTTTATGTTTAAAGATAAATCATTAGCTCCTCCGTGCGCTATGCGCGAGGCTTTAATGATGCTTCGCGCTATCGTAAATCGTTCCAACGTTTTATAATTATTTCCATCAATAACTTCGTGGCGTCTAGCTGCTATTCTTAAACTGCATTCCCACTCGCGAACAATCCCGAGTCTGTTCAAGGAGGGCAATAAGAATTCGTAGAACGACTCGAATTTATGAACCTTTAATTCATACATTTTACGTTCCTCTATTAACACGAATTAAGAAATCTTGTATCCTCCGCGTCGGACAAAATGCTTAAATAGCTGTCTCGCTGCTATTCTTAAACTACGCCAACGCCCATAAACAATTCCGAGTTGAGGAGCAATACGATCGCCACGGCACGCATAAACTTTATGAACCTCTTGCGTCCATACTCTGCATTCTTCCATCCAGCACGAATTGAGAAATCTTTCACCCTGAGCGAAACGAACCGCCTAAACGAGCAGCGTTAATAGATCCTCGTTAAAAACGGCCGGCCGTACCGCATTTAAAACACATATGGAATTCGCCCATCCCTATTAACCTAATCAGACCGCGTAATCCAAGCCACTTGGCGTCAATTTTCTGAAAACTCGACCGCGTTCCGCGCCAAACGCTCCGAACGAAGTTATCCCGAAACCTAATAACCGACGAGTCTCTAACCAGCTGCTCCCCGGAACCGAGCGGATTTAAATCGCGGAACAGCTTTTCGTGCGGGTCGCCGTCGGCTTTAATCCCGTTAGGGGATGATACCCGAATATACGAAACGGGCGGGCCCGCGCGGTGAGCAAAATCTGCGGAGTTCACGCGGAGAGATAAGCGAGAGGAACGAGCGGAAGGGTCAGCGCGCTAGACGTGTGGTTACGAGCGTGGCACGGTTAACCAAATAATATCAGTCACCGGCGCGTGATTAGCATAATTCGATGATCACGGGGGCCGGGTTTATTTATCGTCGCCGGGTCCCCGGGCCCGTTTCCACCTTTGAAACGGTGTCGGGCAAATACACCAACTTTCGGGACATTAGGCGCATTATTACGCGACGGAGCCAGCCACCAAAAGCGGTATAGATAATATATCGTCGCTCGCGGGTACCCGGGGCCTCCTTAATGTAGGATGCCGGGGATAATGTATGCCAAATGCCTCGCTCCCAGGTGAGGCGAGGGTAACGCGAGGCAAGCGGATCCCCGGCTCGGGACCGGCTGCGAGTTATTTATTGATTTATGCGAATAATCACGTTCGAAAGCGCCTTGTTGAGCGTTAAGGTACTTCTTTCGCCGGCGCAGTTCGTCCCTCCTTTATTGGCCGGCCGCAGCGTCGCCTCCTTTCTTCCGTCTCGTCGAGTCCTTTTTTCCCCCGCTGATTCTTTCGGGTAAACGTAAATAAATTACGGTTTACTGGCTATCTCGCGGCGTGTGAGGCCCGCTGGTTAATCGAATAAAAAGCAGGGGTTAAAGGAGAACGAGCGGACGCGCGCGGAACGAGGAGAATCGAGAGACCGACGTTTCGGAATTATTACCGGTTGTCGCGCGAATCGAGCGCGCAGCTTCCTGGCTACGTGTCCACGTCTTTCCTTCGTCTCTCCATCTCTCTGCTCTCCCCTCCGCCGCGTTCCATTTTTCGTTTTACCGCGTGTCCCGCCTTTGTTCAGGCCGCGTTCCACGCGCATACGAATTGTGGTTAGCGGTTTGCTCCGCTTCATGGTCCTCCGAAACGAGGAAGAGGCTGAGCACAGAAACGGCTTGGAAATAATCGCTCGCCCCGCGGCGGAAGTAGTCGTCCGTACGCGGGGAATTCGGAGAGGGAGGAGCCGGTCCGCGTCGTTCGTACCGAAACGACGATATCAGGACTCGATACTCGATCCCTCGGATCGTTTCGCGTCGGCTAAAGAGAACGACGTGGAAACGTCTTGGCCGATGTGAAGCGGGGATCGTCACGAGGCGGTATAATCAGCACGTTGTCTGAGTTGACACCTCTAATGAGCCTTTTACATCGAACGCACGCGTAACACTTAATATATTCGAACGTCTGTCTGTCTGTCCGTCCGTCCGTCCGTCCGTCCGTCCGTCCGTACAAAAAAAGGTGAAAGTCGTCGACGGGATGTGTGATACAGCGACTCGGCATTATGCTGGCATATGTAAATGTCAAATCGTTAGCGGTGGAAGATAGGCAGGCGAGAGTAGCGGCGGAACGGACGAAAAATTTCTGTTTCTTCCCGGTCGTAAAAGTGTTCTCCACCTCGAGTGAGACGTCCGTCGCCGAGCGTCCAGAGAATCGTTTCTCTCGCGCTCGCGTACGTAGACACGCCTGTTTAGCCGTGATACGGCTTGTTCAAATAAAAGGGCAGCGAGGCAAAGGCTGCCACCTGTGCACCCTTGACCCGTCACCCAGAAACCTCAAAATATTCGTCGACCAAACCTACTCCAACGATGATCAAAGCCGGGCGTATCGACGCGGCGGCGACGGCGGACGGTGGGCAAACGTCTCTCTCTCTCAGCTCGGCGATCCCCAGCCGTGGAGTGTAACCGTGGCTGCGATGCGTCGCGATAACGAGGGTCAAGGAGCGGTATGAAAAACGGGCCGATGGTACGAAGGGTTGTCACAGACAGGTAACGCTATTACGCGTATCTGTTTTACGCACGTGTCCGATCCGTCCGTTGGGGTGACGGTTCCCTTCAGCTACAGTTCTATTCCTGACCCCGAGCCGCCGCGGCGCGCCCCGCTGCCGTCGGTGAAACCCACGTAGAACCGTGGAAAAAGTATCGCGGGGACCGAGTCGGCGTTGCGAGCAAGTATCGGTTGCACGTTAGGTACGCAGGGGCTTCCCTCGGCTGGTCTCTCCGCTCGGCTATTCTAGACCTCTTCCTCCTCGTCCGCGTCCTCCCCGTCCCTCGCGCTCGATTTTTTCATGCCTTATGCCCTGTGGCTTATGGCTGTTGTCTTGCGCTATCCCGGCCGACCGGCACCTACGGAAAAATACTTGCTTCCCCTTTTGCGGCCAAGCGACGGTCCACCGGTCACGCGATGCACCCGAGTTTCGCGCGGCAAAAACCGTTCAGTACGCCCCATTATTGCCATACCTGAGGACGTGAGAAACGCCGCGACGCGATCGACGAGAGACGACGCGATGCCCGTCCGGGAGCTCTGAAAACTGCTTCGACTCTCTGTATGCATGATCGCGCCTCTTCCTATGTCCTTTCGTGGCACGACCTTCGGGTTGCAGGCGCTATTTTCTAGCAAAATTCAACCTGCTTTTAAGCTAGCTTGCCCTTCGCTGGAGAGCAGGTTTTTGCTGGTACT
Organism: Ceratina japonica; assembly: GCA_019453355.1. NCBI lineage: Eukaryota > Metazoa > Arthropoda > Insecta > Hymenoptera > Apidae > Ceratina > Ceratina japonica. The sequence continues at coordinate 8,224 of SMSR01000076.1, forward strand.
TCGATTTTGTAAGTACCGATGTTCGCCGTTAAAGAGTTCCTTTTCTTTGCTAACATCGTGTACATGTTTACACTTTCGGTTTCCACATCGGAATGCAATGAGTTGTAACAAAAAATCATTCGTATCTCCACGTACTTCCTCCATATTAAAATTATGGTCAACGTCTGACCACGTGAAAAATCACTACTTTTCTACTATTCTTTTTCACTGAAACCAATCATAAGCTGATTAGATTCAAAATTACTGACACAGTATCGCAATCCATAAATCAAACCGAGTTAGTGCGCTCGAGGCAGCGATTCCAAAGGAATTTGCTTGTGAGTCCTGTAGGTGAACCTCTCCACTCCGACGGGGGAAAACAATTTGTCTCGTGCCGTCCTTGCAATAATAATTTCATGGACGCGTCGCGGGATAAAAATCGACGATGGCCCGACGCGCAAAGAGAATCGGACGGAGGCGAAGTTAATGAAATGCAAACGAGCGCCCGGAAGCGTCCGGTTATATAGCGGGGATTTGCGTAAAGCGGGCGCCGGCGTCCCGGTAACAAGCGTAAAATAAACGCGCGGACAAATACGCGGCGGCCTACCGCGAATAAAATAGTTTCTGCCGGCCTGGGCGACGCCACCGCGAAGCGCGCCCGTTGGGAGGCGGAGAAAGAGGAGCCGGAGAATCGTGAGAGAAAATTAATAGGTAGATATTTATTAAATCGAACCGACGCCCGCTGAATCGTGTGAATCGGTATTTGTCCATTGTCTGGCTGATTTAATTGCAAACATCAATATGTTTTATTTGTCGTCTAACCCCGTTTTCCATTCGCTCTCGCTCTGTCCTCCCCGTCCGTCCCTCGACTCGCCATCGCCTCGTCTGTGCTCCGCGCGACGCGGACTCCTCAGTAATTTTTTTACCATCCCCTTGCTTCGATCCTCCTCTCCTTCCCGCGCGTAAGCGTAAAACTCTTTCCCGAACCGAACGGTACGGGTATAACCGGTCGTTCGAAAATTTAGCGCGGCTGTTTGCCTCGGCCAAACATTTGCCCGTGCGTTTGTCGCCGTATTCTCAGCCAAGGGCTTTCGGTTCGCCGTTCGTTAAACTAATAAATCGGCATTGTCGCGGTTATTATTTCCCCCGAACTGCTTTATTTCCCCCGCGTTATGGCTATTTTAATTTACGCCCCGCGATAACTTTACTCTCGCGGCTCTTCCGTTTTTTTTACCGCGCTTGTTATCCGTTTAAAGCATTGGCGCACGAAATTGGGCCATTTCTCTCCCGTGCAATTATTTATACAATTGGCAAACGGTTTATATTTTGGTAGACGTTAAACGCGGAGCTGAAGGGAGAAATGTATTACGAACGCTAAGGGACTGTGCGATATTTAATTATCGTTTAAATGACGTCGACGATTGCCACTTTTAATAGTGCTGTCTGTAGTTTAATTAAATTTTCATCACCGCTTTACCCTTTCTCTTTCTCTCACCGCTCCGTCCTACTTTTCCCGCGCCTCGCTTTAAAGATTCCTTCCTTTCCAAGCATTTCGTCTTTCGAGGCGACGCGGCTCCGTATCAGGGAAGCGAGTCCTTTACATCTTTGATAATTAATTACTTAAACTACATCGCCGAGTGGGTATACGCGCTCGTACGCCCATATCAAAGTCGAAGTAAACACGTCGACGGTTCAACGACCACGAATCGTTTCGCCGGAGCCGGGAAACGTCGTTGCCGGCGAATTTCCGCGGGTTTCATCGGAGATGTAAAGAAGAATTCCGTAACGAAGACTCCGCGAGACCGAGCGTATTCGTCTCTATAATTATAAATAGCTCGTCGTCTTGAGGAGATAAAGAAATCGGGGCCACGGTTTAATTAGCGTTTATGAAAATTGGACCTCGTTCGTATTCAGGCTGCCTGAACGGGAGAGTGGCGGCGATAAAATCTTGAAAAGTCGGACGAGAAAGAACTTTTATCGTTAAGACTGTGAGAGTGTACGTACACGTGGTCGTACACGGTATCCAGAAAAAAAAAAAAAACATTTCTCCGGGCTATCGACGTTACGAAACCGTTCCTTTAGAAAACGAATCCGTGATCGCACTCGGAGGAAACAACCGATCCAATTTTCGTTATCGATCCCACGTGGAATCGTTCCCTACGTCGGCTTCCCTCGCGAAACGAGTTTACCAGCGGAAACGATGAAATTTCAAACGTCGCGCGTAGCGTTCTCTCACGTCGCGCTTCCCGCGTCCGCGCTAATTACACTTATTCCGCGGCCGTGAAATGAAATCTCACGGCCGTGAATAATACACCTTTCGGAGGGCCGCCGCGCAAATTGAAGGACACGCCGAGTTAGCTATTAACGAGCGAATTTAAAAAAGGCTCGCACTCTTAAACACACCCTGGCGCCATGCAATTCTAATGACCGAACGTAATTGAAGAAATGGCAATTAACCCTTTAACCGTGGAGCTCATTTTTCCGCGGGTCGAAACTAGCGTAATCAACATTTAAATATAACTATGAAATCCCGCGATGAGTCATAAAAGAGAAATGAGAGATTCGAAGTCATCAAGTTAGTTAGCTCGTAATTTATTTTAATACCTCTGTCCCGCATTTAATTAGAGTTCTTTATAATTCATATAACCCTGCTAATGGTTATTTTCAGTTCCATTAATCGACTATAAAAGGAACGACGGTGTCTAATGGCAGACGACTCCTAGAAAGGCATTAGTCGCGATTCCAGCAATTCCGGTTGTAAGCGACGCGTGGACTCGCGGAAACTCGTATCGGGTCTGGGCACGCGTGCATTTTTCCACGTCGCGCGGCACGCGATTACGCGAGAAAATCTCTAGCGCGTTGCGACGCGGTGCATTACAGAGGAGACATTGACAGGTGGTTTGCCGGCTGATCTATCAGATTTCCTTGCGCAACCGACGTGTAATTTTCACGGTAATTTCCGACGATTACACCTACCGACACCTTTCACTCCAATAAGAGAGCTCACCTCCGCCCCCGTCCACCGTAGCCAATTCTCCTCCGAAGGCTGCGGAATCGGCCGATCGATGGGCTCCGATCGATCGATTCATCCTCCGAGCCAGGCTAATTTAAAATACATCATTATTAACCATTTTTTGATGTTTCAAATCGTTATTGCATATTACAAAGTGAGGTAATGCAAGTATCTACGCGATGGGTATTACTTCTGTTGCGTCCGAGAGTAATTTGATAGTTGCTGGCAAGCCACGAACAACAGTGTAGGATTTGTTCCACTAACGATTATTAAATATCCCCGTGGTCAGACGTTTGCAAAATATATAGTAAAATATGGATAGTTCTGAAGAAAATATTACAAGAATTGCCAATACAACAAAATTATGATCATTCCCTAATCCTCCATCCGATCATTTTTCACGTAAAACCACGTCTACGAATATTCGATAAGGACGTTGCTAATAGAATCGGGAACTGATGCAAAATTTAACGAGAATCTAATGCAAAACTCAGCGGTTGACGGTTCGCGTAATATCTGCGGATTGCGTATCTCACGTTTAACCAACGGAAAACCAGCCGCATGCGAAAAAGCAACAGGATATCCGAACGCATCCGGCTGGCTGCTAAAGCGTAACATACGGCCCACTAACTCTCTAGCTTTCGCCCCGGACAAACACCCTCGGGTATAAACATCGAATTCCTGCGGCCGTGGAACGGACCACATCGCCACACTTTGTATCACACTTTATTTCAGGATTCGCGGATCCGCGGAACTGGAAGGGCTGCACGCACGCCAAGCCGGGCCGCTCCTTATCCCCTCGAAATTTACAAATCCCCCGGGAGTCGAAGACCGGTAGCCGCAGTGGCGTAAGAACAGAAACGAGAGAGGAACGGGGGGACCGGAGGAGGAATAAGAAATTTCGGGTCGGCGAGCGATAACGTAGCGGTGGCTCCTATTTCACATCATTTTCATAAATTAAGTGGCCTATCAGGGGGCCCAGGCGCGGGTCGGTACCGGCCGTAACTTCGGGCATTACAATAATAAAGAGCCGCGTTAGGCCCGTCCCTCGAACGAGAGGAAGGCCAGAAAAGGTGGCGAAGCTAAGGGAGAAAGGGCTACTCTTCCAGCATTTCCATAATCCGGCCAGCATGCTGCAGTGTCGCACCTCCTTCTCCTCCCTTCTGCTGCCAATGAAAATCGCCATTTTACGCGGCCGACGTTCAGGATCTTGAGTGCGTTACCTAAGTCTTGCGATTCTCGTCTCACGCTGCTTATAAATACTTCTTGCAAATAGTATAATATAATAAAATAGTGAAGACATAGTAATTCCCTTGCTTGTGTTCTATACTCTTCCCATTTAAATTAAAATGAAGATTTCGATCATTCTTCATTTCAGTCCGAAACGGAACGTGTTTCTCGAAATTCTTTATGTGCAGTGAAGCTACGGTACATCGTTCACAATCATTTCATGGCCTAATCTGAATATTTACGAAGCACGAGAACGTAAGGAAACCGTGGAGAACGCATTCGGCTTTAACCTGGGGACCGATATTCTCCCCTGTCGAAGGCACAAATTCATGACGGTGGGATCTCGCGGCGGAATTCGTGGTTCCCCGACGCCAGCTCTTTCGATTATTTAGTTTTTAACGGAACCGGTGATGCCGGACACGCTTAATCCGCCTGTTTACGCGCGATACATTATCGAGGCAGCACGCCCACGGAATTTTTCATCGCGCGCGACCATCCTCCCGCCGAGAATTCTCCCGACGATGGAAGGTGTGACTGCTCGAGGCTTTCAATTCTATAATCCCACCATTAGGAGCTTATCGCCGGTTCCTCGCGCAATTACGTTATACGTGCCGGTAATTATGCCCATTACGTGTATCCTAGACGAACGGGCTCGAAATATGTACTGGCGCTGTTTAATACCATTCGTTGCGCGTCCGTTAAGCTGTGACTAAAGTACAGCGGGATCCGCGCGGTACTATTCAATTATGGTTTTACAACTGACGGTATTTCTCGTTCTGGCGCATGGGATACGATATTAATTGGAGAAGAACGTCAGGAAACTCGCGGGATTTTCGCGCGAACCCGTCATCCGCGTGGGAAACGCACGATTCTTCCACGAGTCCTAATTTCGTTACTGTAATTTCGTAACGGACCGCTCGGGTCGTTGATTAAACGAATTTTACTTCCACTAACGAGGTTGCAGCTAATTTGAATAACGTCTGTAGTAAAGGTACCACGATATTATATCAAAAATATGTAAAAATCAAGTTGGATCAATCAAAGGTACATAAAAATATGCAGAAATTCTTGAGAAATATCGTGGCTACCATTATGTTATTAGCTAACGTCGGTGTGGCTATGCAAAACCGGTGCGCGTGTATCACATCGTCGCTTGTGTACACAGCATTATGCGCAGCCGATCGACGTGGAGCCGCGGCACCGGAGAAAACGAGGCGGAGGCAAAGAAGGCTTGCTGCCGGTCTTCTACGTGACGGCATCTCTAACTCGGCATTCGGTGGATACACAGGGGTTTAGAGGCTTCCCTTGTTCGCGGCTATATATGTACCGGCAGCCGAGGATTTTGTGTAAGCGTTTCTGAAGTGACTTACGCCGCCCCGAGCTTCTCGGCGATGCTCGCTCGATCGCGACTGATTGATGCGTCCCACGCCGGCCGTCGAAGTCTGCGAGCTCGCCTTTCGCGGCGGAAATTTCACGTGCCGGAATTTAACGAGCCGAATCGCTTCCTTCGAGTTTATCTGCGAAACCGCGTGGAAACGCGAGGACGAGAAGGATTTTCGTAGAAATCAATTTGGAATCAGTGATACAGATGATAAAAAGGAATGAGTGTTACTCAGAGGTTCTATTATCGCAATTTATCTCTGTCCCGTCAAATGCTTGACAGCTGTGACAGAGGGACCATATCATACTCCATTTCGTAACCTTTTTATCAATTCCGCGTTGACAGATCGGTTGACACGGAGCCTGTTGGAAATATGTGTTATGACTTGTCAGTCGTGACACGACGCATAATCGACATTCTGTTACGCTGTATTCTGGCCGCGGTTAGAGCTTGACGCTTGTTCATTAGCACGGTTTATCCGACGACGGCACAGTTTGTCTCGCGTGCCAAGCGGAGGACACGGTTGATCAAAACTTATCAGATGTTCCCGAGCGGTGGACGACGGCCGATACACTGGGACGAGCGGCGACGTTCCTCGTCGTCGTGCCGCACGAGATGAAAGGGAACCGGAAGGGGACGATTCGATTGTGCGCGTTGTGACGTTCCGGAGTCGACGCACGTCCGCGATCGATCGATCCGCTGCTTTCACTTTTGTCCGTGCGTGGAAACCGGCCGCCACGGATCTAGCTACTTATTTTTATTCGCAGAAAAAAGGATTCGGTAATGAATGCTAGGAAAGGAGTCACGTCCTTCCGTTTGCTTCCTTCAGACTGACTTCATTTAATCCTCAATGAAAAGGTTCTCCGAATCAAATAACTGGATATTTGAAATATTATTGAGAAACAGACGTGATACGCGTGTGTTCACTTGAAAGAAATTCCGAACAAGAATCCTACGATCTTCTCACCAAAGGATGCCACCCTCGATTCCCAATACAATGCATACCGTTCCTGTCAAAGACGTACGTACGTATCGCAGCGAACAAAAGTGGGCATTGTACGAGCCGGCGAACGAGAAAGTGCCATCGACGTCCATGAAACTGGTCCAACCGAGCCGGACCGACGTTTAGCCACGGTGCGTTTCTTCATTTCCACGAGGATCGGGGCGCTCTTTGTTTAACCCTCTCCCCCTCGTCCAATTTAACGCTATTCACTCCCACCCTCGGACGTCTTCGTCTTCAGGAGATCCGATCGTCGGGAAGCTGGCCGAGCTAATTGTAGCTTCAGCGTTCGAGAACGGACCTCGCGCCGATCCGAGACGAGGCCAACGCAGCGTGTCGAATCGTTTGGAGGTAAATCGCGATTAATTCCTTCGTTAAGGGCGATCGTAATCAAAGGGCATCGAGCCGACCGCGGTTGTCGCGGAAGCGAAAGTCGACGGATCTCCGATCACCCTAAAACGTTATAATTACCGAGCCAGCGAGAACAATACCGGCGTTATTAAGCTCCGTCCGTCCGTATACGTATCTATAACGCGGATGACCCGATGAGCGCGACCGTTTAATCCCGCGGCTTCGTTGCCGGATGGAATGTCGTTTCAGATTCTGTGGGACCGGCATGCTATTCGACTCGCTGACTCAGGACTTTCTACGCTTTTCTCGTGCCTCCAATGGAAATAGTTTACGGAGCCTCCACCGCTGCGTCAAGTTCTTCGGATTGACTACATTGTCCGCGGACGTATCGAACGTATATAGAATTGTTATTAGTCATTCTTTACACATCCGAAATAAAATATGCTAAGAATTACGTATACTCTTAAAATTAGCAATAAAATATTTTAATATTATATGAGAGCGAGAAATGTTCATATTATAAACTCGTGAACATCTGAAATATCTCTCTCTCTCTCTTGTATTCTAAAAACAAACAGCTACGGTATAAGTTAATTGCTCGTTTAGAATCCGAAGCCAGAGCTCTGGAAATGATCCGGACGTGCCTCCACGGTATGAATCAGGATTAGCCTCTCCGTTAGACAGGACGATGATTTAAGGATACCCACGGTAACCGAGAATGGGACGAGAATAACGCGCACACGGATTTCGGTGAGCTTCGGATTCCGAGGGACGAAATAAAACAGAGAAGAGGAAATCGTAATGGTCGGACGACGAGGGCGGCGCTTTCTTATCAAAACACGGGCCGCGTTTAACATTATTTATTGGTTATTACGTTGAGATCGCGAGATCTACACCCCGGGTCTCTCTCTCTCTCGCTTGAAGTTGTGATCTACAACGTACCGCGATCGTCGAGCTCGATAGAATTTGTGGGATTTACATCCGGATTAACGGAACCCGTTTGCATGTAGCGTTAACTTGTACAACGATTCTCAGACTATAAATTACCAATCGGTACGGTCAATTTTACAATTTTCTGTCTTCGGTAATGTAAGCAAATATTGGCACTTATTTCATACGGAGACTGATTATATTGAATGGCCATATTGAATTATATTGATTGATTACACCGAAAGCGGTATTTTGATTGATTACATATTAAAGCTTAAGTACAAATTGCAACACGATGTTCGCGTGTCACAGGTCAAGCAATAGACGGTGCATACGGTGAGGGAGATTAACGAGATTACAACGAATTATGCCGCGTAGATTGGAAATTCAGTTGTTGCTGATATTTGGTCAAGGTTCCCCCGCAGATTCCAGACGTCGATCGGAACGAGCCACGAGTTGAATATCGATTGCGAGAACGTATTCGACTGCCATTCACGGTAACTTTCGCCGCGGCTTTGACGATATCGGCCGGTTATCGTAAAACCCAGTCGAGTGCACCTTCGTTCTCTGTTTACACGCGGAATTCACGGCGATTTCGCTGGCTCCTTCGAGGCCTCGACAAAAACGCGGTGCGGTGAAAAAGACGGAAGGGGAGAGTAAGCGCTGCATCGACGCGGGAGCGCAGGCGGGGACAGACAAGTGGTCTGGAAATTATTAATAACGCGATATTGAATGGACGTTTCAGATTTGCCGGTTAAGTCGAACTAACGTCAATCTGAATAATTTGTTCGTTAATTAAAAAAGTTGATCCCGGCCCCCCGAACAACACCTCCTTGCCCGCGCGCTGTTGAAAAAAACTTCGCGGTATTTAGCGGCGCAAACGAACAAGCCGGGGCGGGGGCACGGCCGGGGGGTACATTACGCGTATTCGGGCTTAATTGAACCGGCCCAGAGGGTTAGTTCCTACTCTCGAGTCCTCTCTCTCTTCCCTGATTTCTCTCCCGCCCCTTCCCGTTCCTCCCCCGTTCCTGGAACTCTTCCCTCTTTCTCGCCGGAGAATCGTTAAAAGTTAAGCGTTCTCACGGCCTATTCCCCTCGTCGACGTCGTCCCCGTCGACGTCGCCGTCGTTTGATCCTCCGGAGCAGTAGGTATTCCTATCCGCGTAAATCGAGCTTAAGTTCATTAATTTCGGTCGTTCCCGGGACGAAATCGTTTCGGCGACGAAAGGATTAAAATTACGGACCGGCAGTATCCTCTCGATGCCCGAGCTAAACGTCAAATTACAATTAACGATGAAATAGCCCGGTCTCTCTCAATCTCTCTCTCTCTCTTGCTCTCCCTCTCTTTCACGCAATCAACTTAACCACCGCAGTTACCAGCGATGTTGTTTCTCCCCGGGTACGCCCTTTGTGGCTTCTCGCAGTCACGATGAAATTCGTCGCGAGTGAATGCAACCGAAGCCGGGAGATGCAGCCAAAGTGAAAGCGACCAGCGGGAAGAACCTCTCGCCGGAGGTAAGATCACGAGCGTGGCTTTTGCTCTCTTAATTAGCCACCCCAAACCAGCCATTCTTCCTGCGATTTCAATGAGTCTAACGATTCACGATAACGCTGGAAGATGTTATTGAAACCATTCCTCGACATTGTCTCGCCGTAAAATGAATTTATTGAAATCGCATTTACCCGGTTTCGTTTGAACAGCCTCATTCATCTGTAAACTAGTGATGAAACGTATTATGCGAATTCCTCTTGTTAAAATACCTTCTGTTCCGCTTAAATTAATTATTGAGACAATTGAAAGTCTGAGACTTATTTGAATACTGTTACTGTTTAAAATATAATTGCGACTCGCGATTCGCACTTCCGGGTGTCCATTCACAATACATACTCTCCATTCGTTCCAAACAGAATTTTAAATTAATACTAAAAAACGATCTGTTATACGTATTAGATCCGCACATATTAGACGTGCATTTTAAACCGGATTACTGGGTTTCATCGCGGAACAATTCTCGCAGTCCAAACCGCAGGTAGAAGTTTGAACCGCTTCGGCAAGATGCATTTCTACCAAGTCCTCCGGCTTTCTGTCGTTAATTCGCTTCCGTCCGCTGGAAACTTCTCGCGGAGGGAAGCATTGTTCGAACAGTGCGCGGAACTTTTGGCGCGACCGGACGCCTCCGCGGCAGAACTCGCACTCCGCTCGCTTCCGTTTCTGTATGAGATTAGAATCCGCCGCAACCAAGCTTCTTTTTACCGCGAGACATCCGCAGAATTTCCTGGCGTCGCGCGCCGCGCGCTCCGAAACTTTCGCCATTGTACTTCTTGGCGTAATTGAAAGAAACAGCGGCGCCGAGGAAGCAGAATTTTTCGGGAACGAAGCAGCAAATAATTTAAGCCGTAAGGAAGGACTATATCGGGAGGCAAACGATCGACCGACCGAAACGGCGGATTTCAAAACACCGCGTTCGCTCGTAACTCAAAACGTTTCACGCTTCACGCCGGAATCCGCGAGCGGCGCCCGGTTTCGTAAATACGATCGAATTTCCGTGCGAGCCACGTGCATCAGCGCGGAGTAACGGCTCGCGAAACCCTCTATAGGTCACGGTTAAACGCGAGATTGGCACACCGATCGCGATTAACGATTCCCTCTTTCCAGCCGCGAGAAATCCGACAATAACAAATTAGTCTCGTCTCGTAAAATCAATCGAATGATCGTAATAACCGCGCAGTCTGACGGACAGTATAGCTGTGACTCCGCGAATGCGTCAGATTTACCCGAGGAGAAACATCGTTGAGTCTGCGGTGGTTTCAGACGCTCGGCGGAGCCAGCGCTTGTTGAAGGAAATAATCAGAATACAGGAAACGGGAAATAGGGAGCGGGGCAGCTGCGCGAAACAGGCGGCGGACTAGACGCGAGAAAGAAGGAGAAGATCCTTTGGCCGGGTATGGAACGAGGCCGAGAACGAAGCGGAGTTTTAAGAGACTGCGAACACGGGGATCCCGCTGCGAACGCGAGCTACCCGCGCTTGGGTGGCGCGTATGCAGCATAGGCGTAATGGGGCAACTTGTCAGCTACCGCGGCTCGTCCGTCAGTGGACGGAAAGGTACACCGGTGCACGCCGGTGTATAAGCCGAGCCGGCATAGAAGAAGCGCGGCGAGAGCGGAGTCTCCCCTTTTCCTAGGCGTCGTCGTCGCTCGTGTGGCTGGCTGGCTTTCCGCTCCGGCCGCGAGTTTGTATTCACGCGAAGATATAAGAGCCGGTACGGGGAATCGGCGCTTGATACGCCGGACACGTAGCGCGGACTCGCGACTCGCCGAAGGAAGGAAGGCAGGCACGACCAGATGAGTGGCCAGAAGAAACGGGGAGTAGAAAGAGGGACCGGAGGTGGGTAACCGAGAGAGGACCGACACGCTCGTACCCATCATGGATTACGTTTCGCTCCCCATAAGCGCGAGCTCGCGCATAAACAACCCACTACCGGTCTTAAACATGTCCCTGGACCGCGCCGTGCGCGCACTACCGTGTGTGTTCACCGTCACGGGAAGTCTTAACGAGCCGATTGAGCCTCCTATGCCTCCGATTCGTTCGGCTCGCGGGATTTGCTTTGTTGGTGCGCGCGAATCCCGTCGCTCCGCGAGGAACGCCGCCCGGATGATGTACTCCGATTGCGAGCAACGCTGATTTCGACCGCAATACCGCTGCGAGTATTTCAGGCTCCTTTTATCACGTAGGACGTCTTACTTACGACGCCCCTCGCAGCTCCGGCAGCGGGGGAAAAGAATCGTCTTGCGCCAGTCCGTTCTTTCGACTGTCGATATATGACCGCGCTTAAGGTGTCTGACCGCTGCGGGCGCAATCTCCTGCGACTCGAGATTAATTGTCCCGAGCCGTTTCAGCGCAACAAGTGTATTAAGAGTCGCTTCTACCGCGCTGTTTAATCGAAATTTATGACGCGGAGAAATAAATAAAATTGTTTTCTAGTGCGTTATTAAACCATTCCCTCATTAGCCGTAAACGATTGTTTAAAGCGCGTGGTTTCTCGAATTTGATTTTAATCTACGGTGCATAATGCTTAAACAGCTACGACTCTTTCTTTTAATTACAGGACGAGTCTCACCGCCGCGCATCAAAGAATCGTAACAGGTGGTTATTACCCGTCTTCCGACCCTGCGGGTCGAGGAGGTAACGGTATTTTTTATAACCACGCGCGAGACCGCGACAGGTTGCTTAGTCACACAGAATCGCGGTAGCCGGTGCAATTAATTGACCGTTCACACGCGGCTGTCACATAATTCGGTGTAGCGCTCGAACGCGGCGACGTTATCGTGACACCGCGCCGGTTCAGACGTTAATTTATGCGCCACAGTCAACGGGAAACGCAAGAAAACGTGGAGTGCACCGTCACGTGTTACGTGCGGCCGCGGTATTACGCAGTCTTAATTAACCGGCCCCGATAGATCATAATCTTTTATATCGTAATTGAATTAAGCCGTCGATCCAGCCACGCCAACGAATAACGACGAACGACGACGACGATGNCGACGCCCCTCGCAGCTCCGGCAGCGGGGGAAAAGAATCGTCTTGCGCCAGTCCGTTCTTTCGACTGTCGATATATGACCGCGCTTAAGGTGTCTGACCGCTGCGGGCGCAATCTCCTGCGACTCGAGATTAATTGTCCCGAGCCGTTTCAGCGCAACAAGTGTATTAAGAGTCGCTTCTACCGCGCTGTTTAATCGAAATTTATGACGCGGAGAAATAAATAAAATTGTTTTCTAGTGCGTTATTAAACCATTCCCTCATTAGTCGTAAACGATTGTTTAAAGCGCGTGGTTTCTCGAATTTGATTTTAATCTACGGTGCATAATGCTTAAACAGCTACGACTCTTTCTTTTAATTACAGGACGAGTCTCACCGCCGCGCATCAAAGAATCGTAACAGGTGGTTATTACCCGTCTTCCGACCCTGCGGGTCGAGAAGGTAACGGTATTTTTTATAACCACGCGCGAGACCGCGACAGGTTGCTTAGTCACACAGAATCGCGGTAGCCGGTGCAATTAATTGACCGTTCACACGCGGCTGTCACATAATTCGGTGTAGCGCTCGAACGCGGCGACGTTATCGTGACACCGCGCCGGTTCAGACGTTAATTTATGCGCCACAGTCAACGGGAAACGCAAGAAAACGTGGAGTGCACCGTCACGTGTTACGTGCGGCCGCGGTATTACGCAGTCTTAATTAACCGGCCCCGATAGATCATAATCTTTTATATCGTAATTGAATTAAGCCGTCGATCCAGCCACGCCAACGAATAACGACGAACGACGACGACGATGTTTCCTCGTGATTTATACGCCTCGCGGCTCGGCTCGTTTCACGTCGGATCCTGCACGCTGCCACGGTCTGCCTAGCTATTGGGAAACGTCACGTTTTCTACTTGTATACCTTCTTTCCTGTTCGCTATTTTTTATCGCTCTATTTCCTTCGATCGACAATTACCCGATTACGATCAGTACCCCGAGCCAATAAGCCTGTTTTCATTTCCATAATTCACGAAGGTTTCGCCTCGCCTCTCTCGGTGCGCCACCGCCGCCGCCGCTCTTTCTTAAACTTCCAGCTGCAGCTGCGGCACCGAGACCGCACCTGGAAGTTCCACGGATTTACATAACTCGGGACAGAGAACCGACCCATATACATGTCTGGATGCCTTTCAGTAAACACTTTTACCGCGGCACTCGCGCGCTCCACCTTCACAACTCTCGATTATTAATTTTTTATCGGAATCTGCTTTAATTTTTACGATCGCAAAAATTACGATGATTAAAGACGTCATGAAGCTGTAAATGTTGGGAAACGCGTGTACGTTATCGATCACTCGGGAGGTAGTACCTAATTCCTTCGGCTCCAAAAGTCTCGGCAAATATAATCGATGAAGACAGGTTAAGGCTACGCGGAGGACGGAGCTTGTACGCCGGGCGCGAGTCACTGTTATCGGATTTATGCAAAAACGCGTATCACATTAATGACAGTGCCAAAGGCGTCGTGAATCCGGCGATGACGGCGAAGGGGTTATTTGCTTTCCTCGATGAGACGACGATTACAGAATTATAGTCGATAATCGGGACCAGTTAATTCTCGCGTCGGTTAACTCGACACTGTTAACTTGATCGATGGAGGCTTGTCTTTATTTCAATCGTTAAGTTTTTTCCACGGCCAGCTCGATTTCATCCACTTTTCCCGCTGTCGATTACGCTCCTTTTTCTCACTGCCTCCGCAACGGCGAGCCGACTTTACAGAGGTCCGGGCCGACGTTAATTGACGTATCGTGTCGTAATGCAGTTACGCTATTATCTCTGAACACCGTGGGCCTGATATTGCATTAGCGAGTTGATCTTTCATCGTCGACGGGTTTCCTGCGCGGCCGTCTCGACGATCGCCGGAGGATATCGTTCGCCAAGTGATGAGAATGGATAAACCGGAACAAAACGGCCTTGGAAACTTCAACGATTACTGATCCCTGTCAATTTACATTCTTATCAAGGGCAATGTCTACCGGACAACGTGTCACATATAAAGATTGTTTATCTCACGTGAATTTGTATCAATTACAATTATTATTTACATTACAAATCAATTGATTCTCGAGAAGCAGAAGTACGTCGTTCGTAGTAAATATGTATGTAAAGCGTAAGTTGTTACGCAGGAGATGAAGCGATCTGAACGATGGTATTATTTGTGGATAAAAAGCGGAATGCGATCTATCGTCGAAAGAATGCTGGCTGGATTCCTTGCGTGAAAATCGCGAACAAAATCATATAATAACTGTCGTTCGGCAGAAGAAGCCGGTCGAACAGGTATCGTTCTACCTGCAATGCGACTATTCCAAATGGCGATGCGTCTCTAGCGGAATTCGATCGTTCAATCCACCGGCATCGTGAGAGATAATTGCACGCCTAAGCTTCTAGTCATCAAGAGAAACCGCTACAACATCCTTACAAAAGGATACAAAGTGTACACACGGTGTAATTGAAAATAACGCTTCAACGAAATATCTAATAATCATCCTCCGTGACCGCCGATTTCAATTAGCTTTCCTATTAAACCACCGTGCAAAATCTGGCCGCGTGATCGTGTAATCGGCGCGCGAGTAGTAGTAGAACGAGCGCCGCGGACGTCCGCGCGCGGACGACGCGAGATTTATAAATCGTCGGCTTTTATTTCGAGTTAAGCCAGCTTTAGGGCTTGTCCCATTAGACGGATTTCCATTCGTGCCATACCTGCGTCGCCCGCGTCCGGACAGATTAAGAGGCTCCACGCGACTTCTAAATATTTTATTAAACGTCGTGACTGTTTATTAAGTTGGCGCGCTCCTCGTTTTCCCATGTCCGTTCCGCGCGCGATGAGTAATCGTTGTTCGAATGCGCAGCGCCGGAGTTAAGTGCAGGTTGCATAAAACGAAGATACACCCGCAGTATTAATATTTTAAAGATCAATTTTTCTTTCGACGACTTTAATTAAGTTGTTGCTCAGAGCGAGCTCACCCGTGTTCCGTTACGAGGTTGCAGCGGAGCTCCGGCCGATTCCTGCCTCCAGCGCAACATTCTTCCATTCTAATAAATTGCTATCCGCGCGGTGAACCTGCCGGCATCGGGTAGCCGGACCCTGGCCCTCGCGCTGGAACGAGGTAGCGTCCAATCGTATACCGGCGAGAGAACCTTTTCCTTCGACTTCCCTTCCGCGGTCCTGACAACCCGGCTGATTCCTATTTCCTTCTCGCCGCCGAGCCGCGCGCTGCAACACGGAACTGTCAGCGAGCACCGCGCGAGCTTTCGCTCGAAAATAAAAGCGGTCACGCGAGATGCACGAACCAGGAAGAACGTATAGGATCAAGTTAAATGAAACTGCGATCGGTTCGCTCCAAGTGCCTGTTACTTCAGAGTTCTTTCGAACTCCGGACGAAGTTTTAATTGCTTTTCTTTATTATTTAACTTGTTTCATGGTAATTAAATCGCCCCTTGCAAATTTCATATCGGACGTACGTAAGTGTCCTCGCAATTGATATCGAAGTTCGAGAATATGATACAGAATTAATAATATACATATATATTTCGCAGAACTCATTGATGCAGATATTTGGCTACATTGATCGCACGTCTGCAAAAACTGGGGCCTTTTATTATAGTCCTGAAATTTTTATTTTTTTTTTCAGGAACGAACCGAGGAAGCTCTTCGCAGTCGTTAATACCGAGACTCGTAATTACCGAGGCACGAGTAGAAGACGCTCGTCATTAGCGCGGGACCTGCGGTTTACGATGTGTGACTTTCATTTACGATGATCCGGTCCGGCCGCTTAAATACGAGAATTCGTGGAAGAGGGTTTGGTCCCTTTGATACTCTGTATAAAACGCGATTTTAAACTCGGGATGAAAGCCGGTGAACCGCGATCGCGATAATTGCACGCCTAAGCTTCTAGTCATCAAGAGAAACCGCTACAACATCCTTACAAAAGGATACAAAGTGTACACACGGTGTAATTGAAAATAACGCTTCAACGAAATATCTAATAATCATCCTCCGTGACCGCCGATTTCAATTAGCTTTCCTATTAAACCACCGTGCAAAATCTGGCCGCGTGATCGTGTAATCGGCGCGCGAGTANGCCTTCTTTCCTGTTCGCTATTTTTTATCGCTCTATTTCCTTCGATCGACAATTACCCGATTACGATCAGTACTCCGAGCCAATAAGCCTGTTTTCATTTCCATAATTCACGAAGGTTTCGCCTCGCCTCTCTCGGTGCGCCACCGCCGCCGCCGCTCTTTCTTAAACTTCCAGCTGCAGCTGCGGCACCGAGACCGCACCTGGAAGTTCCACGGATTTACATAACTCGGGACAGAGAACCGACCCATATACATGTCTGGATGCCTTTCAGTAAACACTTTTACCGCGGCACTCGCGCGCTCCACCTTCACAACTCTCGATTATTAATTTTTTATCGGAATCTGCTTTAATTTTTACGATCGCAAAAATTACGATGATTAAAGACGTCATGAAGCTGTAAATGTTGGGAAACGCGTGTACGTTATCGATCACTCGGGAGGTAGTACCTAATTCCTTCGGCTCCAAAAGTCTCGGCGAATATAATCGATGAAGACAGGTTAAGGCTACGCGGAGGACGGAGCTTGTACGCCGGGCGCGAGTCACTGTTATCGGATTTATGCAAAAACGCGTATCACATTAATGACAGTGCCAAAGGCGTCGTGAATCCGGCGATGACGGCGAAGGGGTTATTTGCTTTCCTCGATGAGACGACGATTACAGAATTATGGTCGATAATCGGGACCAGTTAATTCTCGCGTCGGTTAACTCGACACTGTTAACTTGATCGATGGAGGCTTGTCTTTATTTCAATCGTTAAGTTTTTTCCACGGCCAGCTCGATTTCATCCACTTTTCCCGCTGTCGATTACGCTCCTTTTTCTCACTGCCTCCGCAACGGCGAGCCGACTTTACAGAGGTCCGGGCCGACGTTAATTGACGTATCGTGTCGTAATGCAGTTACGCTATTATCTCTGAACACCGTGGGCCTGATATTGCATTAGCGAGTTGATCTTTCATCGTCGACGGGTTTCCTGCGCGGCCGTCTCGACGATCGCCGGAGGATATCGTTCGCCAAGTGATGAGAATGGATAAACCGGAACAAAACGGCCTTGGAAACTTCAACGATTACTGATCCCTGTCAATTTACATTCTTATCAAGGGCAATGTCTACCGGACAACGTGTCTCATATAAAGATTGTTTATCTCACGTGAATTTGTATCAATTATAATTATTATTTACATTACAAATCAATTGATTCTCGAGAAGCAGAAGTACGTCGTTCGTAGTAAACATGTATGTAAAGCGTAAGTTGTTACGCAGGAGATGAAGCGATCTGAACGATGGTATTATTTGTGGATAAAAAGCGGAATGCGATCTATCGTCGAAAGAATGCTGGCTGGATTCCTTGCGTGAAAATCGCGAACAAAATCATATAATAACTGTCGTTCGGCAGAAGAAGCCGGTCGAACAGGTATCGTTCTACCTGCAATGCGACTATTCCAAATGGCGATGCGTCTCTAGCGGAATTCGATCGTTCAATCCACCGGCATCGTGAGAGATAATTGCACGCCTAAGCTTCTAGTCATCAAGAGAAACCGCTACAACATCCTTACAAAAGGATACAAAGTGTACACACGGTGTAATTGAAAATAACGCTTCAACGAAATATCTAATAATCATCCTCCGTGACCGCCGATTTCAATTAGCTTTCCTATTAAACCACCGTGCAAAATCTGGCCGCGTGATCGTGTAATCGGCGCGCGAGTAGTAGTAGAACGAGCGCCGCGGACGTCCGCGCGCGGACGACGCGAGATTTATAAATCGTCGGCTTTTATTTCGAGTTAAGCCAGCTTTAGGGCTTGTCCCATTAGACGGATTTCCATTCGTGCCATACCTGCGTCGCCCGCGTCCGGACAGATTAAGAGGCTCCACGCGACTTCTAAATATTTTATTAAACGTCGTGACTGTTTATTAAGTTGGCGCGCTCCTCGTTTTCCCATGTCCGTTCCGCGCGCGATGAGTAATCGTTGTTCGAATGCGCAGCGCCGGAGTTAAGTGCAGGTTGCATAAAACGAAGATACACCCGCAGTATTAATATTTTAAAGATCAATTTTTCTTTCGACGACTTTAATTAAGTTGTTGCTCAGAGCGAGCTCACCCGTGTTCCGTTACGAGGTTGCAGCGGAGCTCCGGCCGATTCCTGCCTCCAGCGCAACATTCTTCCATTCTAATAAATTGCTATCCGCGCGGTGAACCTGCCGGCATCGGGTAGCCGGACCCTGGCCCTCGCGCTGGAACGAGGTAGCGTCCAATCGTATACCGGCGAGAGAACCTTTTCCTTCGACTTCCCTTCCGCGGTCCTGACAACCCGGCTGATTCCTATTTCCTTCTCGCCGCCGAGCCGCGCGCTGCAACACGGAACTGTCAGCGAGCACCGCGCGAGCTTTCGCTCGAAAATAAAAGCGGTCACGCGAGATGCACGAACCAGGAAGAACGTATAGGATCAAGTTAAATGAAACTGCGATCGGTTCGCTCCAAGTGCCTGTTACTTCAGAGTTCTTTCGAACTCCGGACGAAGTTTTAATTGCTTTTCTTTATTATTTAACTTGTTTCATGGTAATTAAATCGCCCCTTGCAAATTTCATATCGGACGTACGTAAGTGTCCTCGCAATTGATATCGAAGTTCGAGAATATGATACAGAATTAATAATATACATATATATTTCGCAGAACTCATTGATGCAGATATTTGGCTACATTGATCGCACGTCTGCAAAAACTGGGGCCTTTTATTATAGTCCTGAAATTTTTATTTTTTTTTTCAGGAACGAACCGAGGAAGCTCTTCGCAGTCGTTAATACCGAGACTCGTAATTACCGAGGCACGAGTAGAAGACGCTCGTCATTAGCGCGGGACCTGCGGTTTACGATGTGTGACTTTCATTTACGATGATCCGGTCCGGCCGCTTAAATACGAGAATTCGTGGAAGAGGGTTTGGTCCCTTTGATACTCTGTATAAAACGCGATTTTAAACTCGGGATGAAAGCCGGTGAACCGCGATCGCGTCGAAAGTCCTCCCTCGGACGTAACATATAAAAGAGAACAGACGCGGCAACCGATGACCTCTCCGCGGAGGGGATATACCTACACGGGAATTTGCTTAAGCGTAATTAGCGGTCTGAAACGAGTGAGCCTCAATTAGCGGTGTCCATCCGCCTTAGAACGGGGCCGCGCACGACGCGGTGTAATCGTGAATCATTCACGAAAGTTTCGTCGACGATACTGTCTCGAAACTTTCCGGACTGACGGTGTTCCGCGTCGCGACAGCCCACGGCGCCTCCTTCGGTATCATAAACACTACCGGTAGCTAAAATAGCGGACGCGTGTTTACGTGAACCTTATCAAACCGGGGTACGAAGGCTGTGCTTGAAGCACCACGTCGAGGCGTCTCGTGAAATTTGACGCGACGCGCCACGTCGTTCTCATCTCCAAACTTTCGTTTTCGACGTTATCGCAGATAATGTTTGAAAGGTGATAACAAAATCAAAATTAATTTCTGTAAGACGAAAATTTTTTTAATATTCTGGAGTTTGGATGATTTAATCAGACTGTTAAACAACAATGATGATATGCTACGTTTCTGTTACACGTTACGCAATGGTATGACTGGAAACGTAGGAAGAAAATTCTTTCGACGTGATATTCATCGTCGATTCGTTCCATTCATGTTTACGTCTAATTAAAAGTTTGATAGAATGCGCGAGAGAATTTTACGCGTCGAACAGGCATGCAACAAAGTTTGGCGAGCAGGAACGCGCGTGGCGTAGAGGGATCGATAATAGCGTCGCGGGAGTACGAAATTTTCCCGCGATGGCATCGGTTATTAGGGTCGGCGCCTCGCGTCGCGTCGGCTTCGTGACATTCGATGCCGCCGCGAAAACTTTCGTTAAAATGGAGCCCGGGCCCTCCCGGTCCGGTCCGTTGTTCGCCCGGCGCGCTGTATTATTAATTAGGAAGCCGTGAGACGTCTCCCGTGTACGTTCGTGCCGTACGTCCGACCGACCGACCGTGGAAATTCCAATACGCTACCGTGCGCGAGACCGGTCTGGTCCCGGCTCGTATTGAATTTCAATTATTTATCGGAAACTCGCGCTAATTGCAGCGGCATGGTAGTTTTCCGCAAGAAGTAGAGCCAGAGGAATACTGCGCCGCCGCGCCGCGCGGTGCCCGTCTCCTTCTTGGCGTGGCAAGAACCAGCGAACGCGACAAACAAGGTCCTTGAAAGCCGACACCGAGCTACCTTCGGGCTACGAAGTATACCTTTATCGGGCTCGTAATAAATTCGCATTAAATTGGAGGACATCATATTATATAGCCACATATTGCATTTTATGCTTTTACTTTTGATACTCGATATTTTAACCTCCTTTTTATACCATTCTTAAATTAATTTTATATTCTCACGACATGCCTGCAGAATAGACTCTCTACGTACTGGAAGAATGATCAATTTATATCTTGAAGTGAATTTTACAATGAACGAAGTAGGGCAACTAATGCAAAAAAAGTAAGGAGCAAGAAATATTGAAGGATTGCAGTTTCGTCTGTAAATAAAAGTAAATAAATCATTTCGTAATCTGCCTCTTACGATTGCGCACAAACGAGATCATACAGAAAGAAGCATTCAATTAGCTCGAATGAAATCGAATTACCTCAAGCGTCAATTAATGACACACGTCGATCTTTACTACCCTTTTATATCCTCGATCTTGGCCGCTGCCACGTAAGTAGCCACGCTGCGCGGTGTCCGCAATTAGCTTCACGCAACATTACGTTCACGCGATGCAACTCGAGTTACAATTTTAAGTGCACTAATTTACAACCCGATTACCGCCACTGATATAGCCGGCGTCCGGCCGGCTCCTAACTGTCTATTCGCGTTTTGCATTTAAACGGGCTGCAATTTCGAACGGCAAAAATGTCAAGGCATCATCGTCGACGGCCGATGCGGTCGCAGATAACGTTCGGAATACTAATCGATCAATTTCAATTTATTTTTAACACGCGAATCGCGCAACAGAGTGAGTAAGCTCTCGGCTCTTGCTCGAACCGCGATACCTGCCCTCTTCCTCCTCGTCTCTACCCACGAAAATATAATTTGAACAGATTATTCCTCACGGCGCGGAGATCCTGGTCGCCGCATCCCGAATACGATCCGGCGATACGCGCCCGGATAAAGGATTGAAGATGGCTCGATAGGATTGGCGCGATCACCCAGCCACGTGGGTGGAAACGTCATCCTCGAGGCGGAGGGTATCGCCAGCTGCCAAAGGAGCGGACGTACTTCAGAAGCGCCGTGAAAACCGGATTACTCTTACCGAGCCGGACCAGGCCAGCCCGAGCGTTCTTACCCGTAGGCCGGATTACACGCGTACGCTCTGCCCGGCCATTTTTTTCCGTCCGCAGTAATCTAAATCGGCGTCGATCGCGCACCGGCTTGATATACGTTCCGTTCAATGAAGCGGTCGATTCGCCGGCCGCCAACCGGCGCAACATCGCCGTGCATGATCGTCCGGCCGAGTTCACATGAAATAAACATTTCGTCGAACTCAATTAACCGAACGCGACGGCACGCCGCACCGTAACCAACGTTTCTTATCCGATTAATGCTAGATGCTCGTGCGATTCGCGGAGACGCGGAAGCGTTTCGACTAATTTCAATCCCATCGGCAGCGACGCGATGCGAAATTCACCTTGGAAGAAGAAGAGGAAGAGGCCAGGCATCCGGCGATCGGATCTGGCGACCCCGGCGCAACCCGCGATACGATCCTAACGGTAATAGAGTCCTGCTAGAGCCGAGGCGCAACAGTTTCGATCGGGAATCGAATCCGAGTCCGTTTCCCTATACGGAATCGGCAATAATAAAGTCGTCACGATCGCGATAGTGCGAGCAAAAGGTATAGAGGAAAGTAATGCCGCGCGCGATTCATCGGGCACGAGCCACGTCTCCCATTCATCGGCGCCGCGACGCGTCGAAGGTACGTACGCGCGCGTCGACCAAGCAGCCGCGCGGTCCCGTAATAATTGCGTCCGCGAAATGAGCCAAAGGAGCGCGCGGCTCCCTTCGAACCAGTTCTGCCATTCACCGGGTAGTCGCGGTTTCGAGCTATGAAGGCCGGCCGGAGCGAACGAGAGCCGCGTGGCACATTTACCTATAATCTACGAGCGCGTTCCGGCGATGCCGTAATAATTGCGCACGAGGAGGAGCCCGTCGATCGGGCCGAGGAAGGAAGTCTTTGTTGTGGCCAGCAGCCAGCGGTTCCGTCGGCGAGGAACGAGAGCCCGAGAGTATAAGGTTTGCATTCTAGCAATGGCATGCTGCCGGGGTTAATTGTATTGGCTCCCTCGGCCTCATTCTCATTCAATCGTGATCATTACCCGGCCGAGAGCATCCTCCTACGTGTCACTCACACGTTTCGACCGGCGCTGGTCTCTACGTACGCCTCGAGGTTGTGTGGGAAGATTGGTTTCCTTAGCCTCGTACGGCATGCTCAACCCGGACGACCGTACGCTTCGGCTATCGCGGTCACGCGTGAGCGCGTGGTGGTGCGCGTCCGTGCGCGCCGCGCCGCGCAGCGCAGCGCCGCGTTCAGCATAGGCGAGCGGCTCGTTCCGTCCACGCCGGATTAACTAACGAACGTACGGCGCACAGAGTACGAATGTGCATGCACACGTTCCACCGTCTGTTCCGCCTCTATCGATACAAATTAATAGCATCTCCACGGCGGGCACGGCGCAAACTCTACATACTACTATCCGATCAGGCGCCGAGTCACCGTCGGGAGGCGGAGGGCTACTAAACGGAAAGCGAAACGCTCGCTCGTAGGCGGATGGATGAAGTTATATCCCGCGTCGTTGCCGGGAAAAACGGCGAGTCACACGATACAACCGATTAGGCCGGGTTTTCTCATGCGGGGGTGGAGATCGTTGAATGAAACTGCAAGAACGCCGAGTGGGAATGAGTCGAAGTGCGAACGCAAACATGATGTAAACCTGCGATTACTGGTAATGTGAAAGTGAAATGTTAGACTGCATCGGTTAATTCACTCGGTACTGTTTCCATACGATCTACACGTTCGCGTCAGCATGACAGTCATTCCCACTAAGATGTTACTTAATACTCGGTACGCGAATACGAAGCTCAAGCATTTCAGGTTGAAAAAGTCTTCTTGCTTCTTCGATGCTAACATCATTTTCGAAAGTTATTCCGAACTGGTTTGACCATTCCGTGGCGGAAGTTTCTCGGAGTTTCGATTCGAAAACCAGCAGGGCGACCGTCCCCGTTGAATGCGTTTCACGCGGACGGTAAGGAGAGGATTTCTCCGGGTCCTGTCCGAAAATCCGTACTTTATTCTCGGCCGGGCGACGTGTCGCGACGCGCGGGATCGGCTAAGGCGCATAAATAACACGCGTGCGAGCAAGCAACCGTTTTCGACGAGCCGAGTCACAGTGTCAAATGAGCCTGGTTACTAAGCGGCTGCTTACAGCGTCTGTTGTACGGCCGTTCGATGCGGTAGTCTGGCGAACGGCGTGTCTCCGCGGGCATGAAGAATCGGCCGAAACACCGCGGGTAGCGAACGAGTCTTGATACGTGGCGTTCATAAATCTACGCGTTTTTCAGCTTTTCCTGAACGCGGCGACCTTGTCCTCTCCGCGCCGCTCCCACGTTCACGGTCCCCGGCGCGATCGTTTTATCCAACGGCGAGGCGAGGCGGCGAGGCGGCGCGCAGCCAGCCAGCTTTCGACCCTGCTAGGTCGAAAGCCGGAGAGGAGGATCCGCGCGGCTCACCGAGAATCTCGATTTCCGTTTTATTTGGTCGCGCTGACCAGGATTTATGACTGGACAGTCGTTTCGCCGGCCAACGAGAGCCGCTTATACGATGCCAAATTCTTCGGCCGCGATGCAGCCGACGTTCGTTAAAGAATATCGCGTGAGGACTCGCGGGACACGTTCGAGGAATTTCGTGAGGAAACCTCGTTTATAGAAAAAACAAGATTTATGATGTACGACTTCGTAATTGATTAAAATTGAATTAACTGGTCATCTGCTGACACGAAAAGATACATCACAAGCTTGTAAACTCGACGATCTATACAATGAATCTTATAAGAAATTCTTGCCATAAACGAAAATGTTAATTCGAAACAAAGGAGATTTTTGAAGCCGGCTAATCGTCTGGAATAGAATTCAGGCGCAGCCCGGCGTACAAAAGTATTCGCCGGGCCGGAGGAATCTTGGGAGTGGATCTTCGCACGGGTCGAGCCGGAGGAAGTTCTCGATCGGTTCGAGTTAGCACGGGCGAGCGACAATCGCGAACGAGATTCAAAGGGGCTAGACCTGGGCTGGTAGCGAAGTCGAAGGGCTCGCTAATCAGAGATTTAATTGATACCCACGGCGAGCACGACCGTCGCACACAAGCGGCGACGGCGACGCGACGGGACGGTTCCGTGGTCGGTTCCAACGGTGCATACGAATACACGCGCGCACGTTCGACTGGAGCGCCGTATCGCAGCCGGGCGAAAGGACGACGGGGGCCGTAATACATATGTAACGCGACAGAACGATGGGACACGGAACGAGAACGGGGAGGGTAACGTGGATAAAGCGGGTTACAGGCTACTTAATCCTGAGCTCTTCATTAGCAACGCTGGCCAATCACTTCTGTCCGTTCCTCCTTCTCATGAATGCCCCGGCGCGCGCGGTTTCGATTATTGCGCTGTACGATCTAAATTGTCATCGGCCGCCGCTCCGCAATACGCTCCGCTCGTTTCGTAGAAAAATACAATAGGGATCGTACCTACCGATCACGTTCTCGAATAAGTAGCGAATATCGTATAGGAGTTTAGCTGCCGTTCGGCTCGATTTTCGACCGACCGATTTTCTACCCGCGATCAAAGTAAAGTGGAATATTGAAGCTTTAATTGGTAATTCGGGGAAGGAGGATTCAAATTGCTTAGTTCAGTGGAAAAGCCAAACGAATCCGGTTATCTTCAATTTTACGCCGCGCACGTGATGCCATAACGCAGCAAATGCACGAATTAAAGTTCGATTATCGCGGAACGAGCCGCGACTCTGTGAAACGGCGAGCCGGCACGACGATCGGGCTTTTATGTAGACGTGAATTAAAACGATACCCGTCGCTGATCCACCGCGAGGAAATAGCAGTCTGGGCGCCACTTACCTGTAAACAAAGGAAAAGCGAAAATTAGCGTGCAGTTTTGAGACACGGCTGGAAAGTACGCTCGAAGGGGAGAGAGAGGGTGTGACGGGGGAGCGGGAGCACAGAGGAGAATAATTAAATGTATGCTACGAAACCCTCGTTTCCCACCTTTTGTCAGAAACTTCGGACCCTCTCTGTTTTCATAACTCCTCCTCAACCTCTGCCCGAGCCGCTCCCCCGCCGCTCCCCTTATTCTTTCTGGTAATCTCCGGCTTGTATTAATATTAATAACGAGCCCAACAGTCGCGGCGGAGTTTTTCGTGAATCAGTATGCAGCGGCTAATTCACGCGAGTGCCGGTAAACAAAAGGCGCCGGCGCTGAAATCGAATCAACCGCCGGATACTAACGAGGAAACGTTCCTGATGGCGTGTTTGCCTCTGCCCCGTCTTCGCCGCGCTTTTTCTTTCAACGGATTCGTGACGCCCTGTTCTCCGTTTTACCGTCTCGTCCTCGGATTCGTTTTACCGTCTCGCGGAAAAAGTTCTCCAAAAGTTTTGCATAAAAAGTATATTCGATTATCCCCCGTCCCGTCTCCCGTGTCAATTTATCACGTTCAGCTCGAAGAAGTTTTAACCGTGGATCCCTAATGCTAACAACGAAAATTATTTTATTCATTTTTTAGTCAGAAATGTAAGTATAATGATTCCAGAGCTGATTACTATATTTTTCGAGCTTATATTGCGCGTTCGATCGCAAATTTAATCAAAGCTCCGAAACTGGGCGGCGAAACGCGAGGAGAACAAATCGAGATCTCATCTTTTCGCGAATCTATGAAGCGATAACGCGGCCAACACAAGTAACCGCGCTCGCTGAATCAGCAATCGCGTTTTGTACAGGCCACGAAGCAATTTAACGCGAATAACATTCGTTTCTCCGCAAGAACACAGTTCCACGATTATTCGCACACGGGGCAAGGAGGGCCGATTGTGTCGGCCTTGTTCACGTAGCCAGGACCATTTGCGCAAAACGACCAAGGCGACTCGATTCCCTCCTGCGATCCGATTGGCGCTCTGTCCTTCCTCGCGTTCTTCCGCTCGCACCCTCCAGCGTCTTCCCGGACGCGCTAATTTGTTTGCGTAATCACCCTTTCCTTGCTTTCGTCTTGCCCCGTCGTCCGTCCAAGTCTCGCTCGAAATTGCGTTTAACCGTGGAAATCGTCGGATCTTTAATCGAATTTCACTGATTGAAAATTTTACGAAATTTGTTCAATGTTTTGTTTAGGAAAAAGATTAGACTTCGTCTTGTAAAGCTTCCGTCTGAAAGAGTTTCTACTTGGGGAAATGAAGTATAATATTCTACGAGCGTAATCAATTACAATTTCATATTCATAAGCAAAACTGAAGAAAACTAGAGATTTGTAAATACTGTCACGTTCATGCCCGCTGTCACGAGGTGAACGACCGCCAAGTTTTATTACTTCCTTTCCGGTAATTCCATCATTTCCTTTTATCCTTTCCTCTCTCCTATTTTCGAAAGGCACACAAGAATTACAATGATTCGTTGATAGTTCGAGAACCTAGTGGCATTTGAAAATCGAAAAATTGGACCGAATTCGATATGCAGGGTGCCATATTAAATTAGGACGCAGAACCGGCGGCGATTCAATCAATATTTATGAAATTCATTCATGTATGCGCTTGTTAACGAATCCATATGAATTTGTTGAACAAAATTTCTATAGTTTTGACGCGAACAAAGGGGCCCAGCGAATAATAATTTGAAATCCGCTGACAAATGAATTATTATTCTAACAATTAATCAAACCCCGCGCCACACCGAATTGATCAATCAATATTAAATTCAACTTCTATTTCGTCCCGCATTTAATTCAAACCGCAGCCATTGTCGAAACTGTTGTGCACTTCCCCGCTTTGCATTTTATTGCAGCTCCGCGCAGGAGGACGCTGAATAACGCATTGTACACAGATTTTCTGTTTCTCGGGTTTATCAGTTCGTTGATCCTAAGAATGGACGAGATGCATAAAACGCGATTCAGGGAGCCACAAAGTATCAAGAAATGCTTCAGCAACTCGGAATCGAGAAGTCGAACGGGGCCGCGGCGCGGGATGGAAGCCGCGCAGCTGTTAGCGACGCAATAACAGTGTCCCTTTTTTACGAGGCGAACGGACACGCGCGGGGATGCTCGAATCGACTGCAAGCTCGTAAAACGACGGGAGCGCGGTTCCGATATTGCGATTACACGACGCGCCATCCGCACCCTTATTCCTGTATCCGTAAATCTCGTCCCGCAGGTAGGCAGGACTCCGACCGTTCGGACTTTTCCCGGAATATAAGCATATTTAACGCCGGCCGTAGACAAACTAATCGGCGGAGCACTCGATCTCGTCGCCGGTACATTGACTACAAAATGCGATTCAACTCGGTTACAATCTACACTGATCTTCTTGCTAGAAAACCGTCAACGATGTCGTTAAACAGAGGTCGTAAAGCCGTTACCGCATTCAGATAGGTTTTATGGGTCGCAATTTTCTTGTAGTCCATAAATGTTCGCGTTTTCAACTGCTCCGCGTTGGATTCGTACTCTGGAATACGTATAGGAGAGTTTGAAGAAGGCGGGCTATCGGTTTACGCGATATCAATCAGGCTAGGTGCAATAAAATCGTCCGTCGCGTTCGGTGCAGGGGTAGTCGGTAAACCGTGACAATGGAGAAACGATGGGGCACGCGAAGGCGTTCTCGTTTATCATGCCGCCCTCGTAAATCAAGGATGAGACTTCGGGGCCAGGGCAAACAAGGCGCGTGGTGAGACACTAAATAAAGCGAGCGAGCGCGCCGTACGGGGCTTTTAAATTCTCGTAATGAAATCGTAAAGCGGGCAGACGAATTCCGCTTTATGAGTTTCATCAGCCCTGTCTGTCTGCCCGCCTGTCTGTCTGTCCGTCCGTTTGTCTGTCTGCATGGCAGACGGCCTAATGGAGGATTCGAGGCGCAACTATTTAGCCGGGGATACGGTCGCGCGTTATTGCGCTTTGAGAAGCACTGGAGCTTTTGAATACGGATGCCAATTTCTGCTTTTGTTAATAAAAGTAAATCTTCCTGTCCCCGGCGATACGCTTCCTGTGTTCTGTTTATTCAAATGCGATGCACGACTCACTGACAGTGGATAAAAATAGAGAGATCCCCGATGGTTCGAAAAAATATAGAACACGCGAGGCAGATCAATTCCGAGACTTCCCTATTTCTCCAACTTCGTGTTTCTTATTTCGCGCTTCCTGTGCTACCAATATCGACGCGCACGAATTTGCATAGCTTCGCGTCAGCTGTCCCGATAAACGGCGAGATCGCGTCAAACTTATCGAGAGCATAGCTCGACAGGGAACGGAAACGAGCGACCGTTCCTCGCCGGGCACGTGTAGCGTCGTCGATATAAACTCGGAGGTGTCGCCGGCATGTGTACACCTATGTGTAGGTACACAGGTAGGCAGGGAGGCGTCGCAGCCCTTCTTAGACGAGAGCCAAGCGAAGAAGAGGGACGATCAGCCGTACGAGGGAGGAGGACAGAAGTAGGCAGGTGTTTTTGCAGGCCGCCGAGGTGGACGTTGGCCGGCTCGGGAGACTTGTTCGGAGGCTGTTAGCATCCTTCGGCACCGTCCTCGCGTCACCGTGACCGGCGAACATCCTTGGATCTCCTTAGATCTTCCAGCGATCTCCCCTGATCTCCTCACACCCGGTTGCCTTTACCTCGCTAGGCAGTTTGTCCGACCTGATTCTCTCGCGGCCACCTCCCTTTCTCTCCGGCCTCGCCTCGAATCATCTTCTACCCGGCTACCTGTCTTCCCTCGTCCTTTTCCCCCTCGCCGACTCGTTCCTATCGCGCTTCGCGGGCCCGATCCGATCGGCTGCGAACATTTTTCCTTGGAACGTCCCCATCGGTTGCCGTCACTCGTTTGCACTCGTCAAGCAGAATCTTGCACGGACCGTTTGCAAGAGCAACGTTGCACAGATCGAGGCCGAGCGTGGGGTACGGGCCGGGTGGGTGTTGCAAGACTCCGTGTCGATTCGGATCGTTTCGACGAGACTGGATCGGAAAGGCGTTCCCGGGAACAACGGCATAGCTGCCGTGACGAGAGGCGTAGGTGTTTGCTCGCGATGACCGCTTGAATGAACTCGTTCCTCGCCGGGCTCACCTTGAACGCCCCACATCCCCCCACGTTCCCTCGATATACCACCGACGGAATTCGGGTAATCACCTCGATTTGCAATTCCAATCGGCGCGGCGGGAAATCGATTCCCTCTTTATTCCCTGTTGCGCTCGGAGATTGTCTTCGCGTCCCTGTTCCCGCGTTATGTCATTTCCAAAGCGGATTGTGGGAATCTCGCGAACCTCGCCGCGGTTATTCCTCCGTCCGGCGGGGCGAGAAAATCGCTAAGGAGGCCTCGTCGACTCGGCGATTATCAAAGATCGGGCCTGTCGATCGGAACCGCTTCGCGACTCACGATCGACTTGTTTATTTCGAGGGGACGTAAATTGGAAGACGAGAATTAGGTAATCGGCGATCGCCGATCAACACTCGATGAGGAATCCCGTTACTTGACGAAAGGTTACGCGGGTGAGTCCCGCCGCGTTTCTATTCACCCGCGATCGACGGAATTTGTGCAATCCCAACGATTTGCATTCCATTCGATTAAAAACAAATCCTGTCCTTTTTTTTCCTCTCTCGCATCGCAGTTATGTAAGTGGAATGCGTGAATTTTCCCTGCGAAGATTGCGACTCGTTACCTTGCGTCATTGCAATGCGTGCTTCTACCGTAGACGCGTGTAAATTAATTTGCCCGGATTATTATAGATGAATTCTACTTGGATAACAAGTTTCGCAGAAATAAAGGAATTCCACTCAATCTACGCTCCGCGACGTTATAAAAATTTCGAGGTATATTTAATTATCAACATAGTTGATTAGAAAGTACGGATAAATATCGCTATTAAAAAATTATGTAATCCGACGCGACATTCGAAACGTTTTCGTGAAATTGAATTTGAAACAGAAGCATTGTTACCGTCGCACCGTGAAAGTTGAACTTCACGGTGCTCGATTTTGCCGGGGACCCGCGAACTTACTTACAATCGATTCCGGCGTGATCAAAAGCTTACACGCAGCTACTCGATGCATCAAAAAAAAGAGGCAGCGAAAAATGAGAAAAAAGCGAGCGAAGCGGCGCGGCTTGGCGCCAGAAAGTTCGGCGACAATTTTTAATTGTGACACGTCGCATCGTCGGCCGGACAATCGAAGCCGGGCTCGTCGTTTCCTCGTTTCGCTTTATAGCGCGTCGCCCGTCGATTGGGACTTTCCGTATTTTTCACGGCTGCATGGAGGCGTCGACAAAAACTCGACGAAACATCGTTGACAATCAGAACGGTCGCGGAAACGATTGATGAACGAATCCAATACGGGCGGCGGAGTACACCCGCGCATCGTATCTTTTTTTTTTGCTCGGTTTATAGTTTTCTGGCCATGGTTTGCCAAACTCCGACAGTGTTATCGGTATTTCATGGAAACGTGCGCAGTGTTTGTTACGCTTTTTTCATTGCGCGCGGTAAAGAAAATTGAAATGGCCAGATAGCGCGATAACGGCGCCGAAGATTTAATAGAAAGATTGGTACACGGTTGTTTCGAATACAGCGAACGCGACAGCTATATAGCTTCCACAGATTACTGGCAGTTTTGATAAGAACGAGTCCGTTTCATCGAGGTCAATTTTGACGTCAAATGGAAAACGAAAATGGATAAATGTATTAATGAAGAGAAACGGAATTTTTTGCTAAAAGTTTCCTATTTCGTCAGTGCCAATTAATTACACGTAACTCATTAAATACTGAAGTTAAAAGAAAAATCCATAAAAGCTCGCTTGTAGAGGACGTCAATATCTACAATTTTTATTTCGAAATTTTGAGAAAAACAAGTTTTAATTATTTTCTAAATATAAGTCACGGACATTCAATTAAGCTGCAATATTGTTAGTGTGCGATTTTGTTACATACAAGAATTAGTCCCCTCGTTGACAAAACGAGTACTGTTCTTTCTTATACTGTGGTTCTACTCCGTTTACGACATAATTAACACAGTAACTGATCAAACAAGCACGCAACGGTGGTTTCACTCGTATCAAGCCGGGTAAGATCATCTCTGATAAAAAGGAGACCTGTTAACAAGTACTCGTTTTTCTGTTCCTTTTTGCTGCTCACTGACCATTCGTATACTATGAGCCCGAGCAGATCTCGTGTCCGCATAAAAACTAGTCATTCAACGGCGATAAATCGCCGCAATTACTATGCGCTTCTCCGTGAGAAAATAATACAAGAGTTCGCGCAAGGTGATCGAATAGCTGCAATCTTCGGAGCACCCACACCGCATATCTCTATCTTACACGTAAACGGTTGAAGAATTTTCTCACAACTTCGTCCCCGCCAGTATTTGCTCCTCTCGATTATCCCTGATACTTTGAATATCGACAACGACGTTACTCGCAGCCAGGCCTGCAGTTGATGATTCTGTCCTCATTATTAGAATAGTAATAGAAATCATGATGCGCTCAGAACTTCTCCGTTAGAAATATCTAAATTAATACATATTACATTCAAAGAAATAAATATAATAAACTAATGCATGCTGATTTTAAATTTGAAAATGGAAGCAATGAAATTATTGATCATAGAGCTAGCAAATGAACGTGAACGTTGATTGTGTCCTCGAGGCGCCAGGGTCTCGCTTATTCCAACGAACGGATGACAAACGACGTGACGTGAACAAGACTGATCGTCTGCCTCGAATGATGCGAGGGTATTTTCGGGCCCCCTCGTGGGCGCGTACGACGAGATCGCGAGACGCCTTGTCCGGCTTGAACGGGGTTTGATCCAAGGGTAAACCAGACCCCACCTTTTTGTTGAGTTTCTAATTAACGCGTCGTGGCACGGTGCCTCGGCAAACACGGTTACCGGACGGTGATCATTGGAAGATTAAACTCGATAACGCTTTGTCTTACCTGTAATCATCTTTTCTTTGGAAACGCGGCGCCGCTTGTCCCGGAGTGTACAAAGATGATTATCAGACGCGAGACTGTTGGCTCAAGATTTAAGCCCCGGTCTTGAGTATATTTGACGATTATTATATACGTATATGATTCGTGTTAGATTCGTAACTTGAGAATCAGAAAAAACGACAGGGAATATTACAAAGACAAAGTTGTGTGCATATAATAACGTGTCCATTAATGAGAGGGTAATTATTTTATTTGTTCTAAGAACTCTGCGCGATTCATGCTTTTATTAGATTACGTAATAATGCATTTCACGTCGTATTGCTCGGCCGTTGAGCGAGGTGCCGTTTCGTCGAGGAAAAAAGTGCTAGCTATGACAAAGACTGTCAGGGTAAAAAGCCTATATGCCACGTAACATTTCCATCTGCTAGATCTACGCGAGAGGCCGGCTTTTGCAATTTTTTTTCCACCCCTCGGACGGCGACGCAGCCGCGTTTTACGATGGAAGCGTGCGCCGGCGACAAAGGAGGAACGGAGAAATGACACGGTGCCGCGGAGCACCGGTCGAGTTATTTCCACCGGTCGAAAGTGGAGTAACAGTGGCAGTACGCGCTCTTTCCGCGCTATCCCCTTTTCCCGCACGCTGTATCCAGCCGTGCCTCGCGACAGAACGGGAAATTCAAAGCAGCGTATATTTTTAGCGCGAGACAAGCCCATTAGGCGCCACCGGCGTGGCGTGTCAGTGGTTAAACCCTTCAAACCCGCCTATCGAGGAAATTTCGATTGCCTTCTGTTGTCTCAGGCTCGCCGAAAAGTTGACTTCGCACGAAAACGATAGACGTGACGCTCTACTCTTCGGCTTCTGGACGGTCTTAACGTTTAACCTTCGAAGCCACGCTTTGTTTTCTGACGATTCCATCAGGGCAAATTGGACCGCAGACCCCGGCCCAAGTTGAACGAGGACGTAAAATTCGGTCCTCTTCGGGACCAACGTTTTCATTCGCCGTTTACACAGCGTCTCGACCGCAGTTTAAATTACCGTGGCTCCGGCGGCGGTCACTCGACCGCGCAACCGCGAAGGATTACCGCGCACCGAGCGTTTACTTTGAACCCGAACGGAAGGATCCCGTTCCGAGGGTCCACCGACACGACGGTGCCAACATTTGATCATAATCGTGAAACGGTGGCGTTAGTACCAGAACGGATGAATCAGAAGAATCCCTTCATCGACTCGGGGTTAACTACAGATTCCGCGTAACAAAAGCGAGCCAGCTAATTTGCCGAGGAGGACCCGTGCGACGTTGGAACATAAGAACNTTGCAGTTGATGATTCTGTCCTCATTATTAGAATAGTAATAGAAATCATGATGCGTTTAGAACTTCTCCGTTAGAAATATCTAAATTAATACATATTACATTCAAAGAAATAAATATAATAAACTAATGCATGCTGATTTTAAATTTGAAAATGGAAGCAATGAAATTATTGATCATAGAGCTAGCAAATGAACGTGAACGTTGATTGTGTCCTCGAGGCGCCAGGGTCTCGCTTATTCCAACGAACGGATGACAAACGACGTGACGTGAACAAGACTGATCGTCTGCCTCGAATGATGCGAGGGTATTTTCGGGCCCCCTCGTGGGCGCGTACGACGAGATCGCGAGACGCCTTGTCCGGCTTGAACGGGGTTTGATCCAAGGGTAAACCAGACCCCACCTTTTTGTTGAGTTTCTAATTAACGCGTCGTGGCACGGTGCCTCGGCAAACACGGTTACCGGACGGTGATCATTGGAAGATTAAACTCGATAACGCTTTGTCTTACCTGTAATCATCTTTTCTTTGGAAACGCGGCGCCGCTTGTCCCGGAGTGTACAAAGATGATTATCAGACGCGANCGTACTTCGGTTCTGACTCATTCGATGCCCGCGTGTCCCGTTCGAGTGCGTGGCTTCTAAATAGGAAGGTAAACACGCGCTGTGTGAAGAAGCGTGGCTCTTTCTGCTCGTCGCGGCGCTTGTCGCCCGACAACTGTCTGTACAACGTGGACCGAGTACATTAGCAACCACAACATCAGGGATATCGCGGCCGCGCAGGCTGGAAGGAGACCGCGAACGCTTTGACAGCTGCTGCTGGCTACCTACCGGCTCTTCCTCCTCCGATAGACGAGAACACGACGGTTCGGGACGCTTTCTCGCTTCCCGTAACCTCTCGGCCCACTTCAAACGTCCTATCCATTTTGGTCCGCGTCACAGTTCCTCATCCAGTCGCGAAGAACGCAGTCGGCGAAACACGGCCAATTGTCTCGAGCCATTCGGACTGACTACCTCACTTCGATCGACGGAGCGTGAGATGTCAAAGCGTTCTCGTCAGCGGTTCGGAGTAGATATCTTTTGATTGGGGTTATGGGAATGAAATGGGAGGCTTGATTGGTCGAAAGTGGAAGATTGGCGAGCGAAGAAGCCGTCGACACTTTGTGGTACATGAAACGTGTACAACGGATCGCAAATGCCCTTATGAAATTGCTATTGAAAGTAAATTAATTCGATTCCTCCCGTATCTACCCGGTACGATCAATTGAAACTCGTCATTAAAATCGACGGTACGTGTAGTTGCGTGTACATCAACGGCAACGATTTCATCTGATTGCCGCGGTTCTTCCACGTTTATGACACGCGATACACCGACTTTCACCGACTCCTCTGCTACCCAATAAATCTCGCCGCTTTCGTACCAGAAACACAATAACTAACCCTTCGCGTTATCACAATCTTTTCTCCTCTCAGTTCTTCTAATTGGCCGCGAGAGCCTGGAGGAAGTGAAAGCTCCTGCGCAACTCCCTCCGTTCTTTTTCTCGTTCCCGGTCCGGTCAGCTGCTGCTGCTGCTGCTGCTGCCGGGACCAGCCTATTAATACGCTTTGACAGTTCGCATGAGTCATTGATCCGCGCGTATGCGCGTCCCTCGCGGAATCGAGCCTAGGCTCGCATTCTTGCTCGTTAGGTGGGCAGACCAATAACTACCTACTAACTGCGCGCGGATCGGACATTGCGGCGTCGTTGCATGTTGTTGTTGGTAGCGCGTACAGCCGGAACGATTGTCCGTGCAAACGAGTTTCGCAAGGGATGACGTCATTCGGGACAATGCACGCATAGCATGCACTCCTGGCACAGATTCTGCACGCCTCGGCCGCGCCGCTCGGAGACAATGGAGGACCTCGGGTTCCTCGTCAATACGCCGCGCGTTGCTATCCGAGAACGATCGCCAGGACGCTGGCGAAACTACCATGTATCCGCGCGATACTTGAGGGCGAGAATGCCTCGCGTGTTCTTCGTGAATCAAGTATCATTTTTCTGATATATACTACGCGCTGCATTCATGCTACATACTTTCGTGTAACAGTGTGTCGAAATGAACATGCACGGTTTATAGTTGACTAGTTATAAACGACACGAAACTTGCTTCGTTTTCAAGGAAACGGGAAACCGCATCCTTCTTGTTCTCCGATATTACTATAATTTAATCCAGGACTATTTATGAACAGAGTATCCTCAGCTTAATTTTTCATATCTGTCTGACAGTACATGAGGAACGAGAGGGAAAAGGTTGAAAGGTCCGCGTATATCATTTCGCCTGTAGTCAGATGGTTTATCGACAGTGACAAAGCAGGCGATAAGCGCGCGGGCGACGAACGAGAAACAGGGAATGTCAGAAAGTTTCAGTATGTAGACCCACAAAAAATCTATTAAAAAGCTGACAGCGACGCAAAGATGCTAATACCCGCGTCCGGCCGAAGTGTCAGTGGGGCCGCTTTTTACGGTCACAATCAGACGTGGCTGCTGTTTTTCCGTGCCGCGCTTCGTCCGCGAGACGTGTTTAAAAAAACCGACCAGCCACCGCCGCGAGTGAATGGCTAAAAGCGTCGAACGGCGGACGGTTGCGAACGCCGGGGACAAAGGGGACATCAAACGAAATCGCTGAGGCAGCGTGTGTGTGTCTGGAGATGAAACAAATATCTAATAACGGAAAAATGAGAACGGTGGAAGGCGGTAGGTGGTGACACGGGGCGCGGCGTGCGGCCCGAGTCGTGTTACCGAACGGTTTCCCAGATTTCACGTGTTTCCCTTCGCGCAATTCGATCCCCGCGCTCGCCCCCGTTAACGAGAGAGGGATTGGCCCCGTTAAATCGAGGATTTTTACGTAAACAAATTGTCAAAGAGAGACAGGAAAGAAAAAGGAAAGCCGAGAGAGGAGGAGAGAACGTCGCCTCGGGGACGCTCGCCTCTTTTTTTTTTCTTATTCTTCTCTTTCCTCTCCGCGTTTCTCATCGCGGGCAACACGCACCGGGGGATCGAAGAAGTAATTGCAGTTTTCACCGCGTGGGTATAATTTACAAGGAGAAATGAACGCGCCGTCTCGGTTACTCGTGGCTCCGAGCGCACAGCTAATAACACTCCGTCTCCAATTCCATATTCAGCGTCTCATATAATTAATACCGGGGGAACAGTCGTAAGATGCTTACGACTAAACGGAATACCGGCTGTAAGGGTAGTCCGTGGTCGTGAGCGTACATTGAATTAAATTCGTCTTGATATTTTCTCGCTCGGTCACTTCCCCTTTCGCACGCGATCCGAGGCGCAAGTGGAAGCGTCGATTACGATAACAGCGTAGGTTGATACGCGACACGCGCATCGACCGGCTACAGGTTTCGGGCACGGTGTGTAACGTAGTTTTGAATCGACGCACGGGACAAAGCGGTAGTAAGCCTCACAATGGCAGCTTTGCGTAATCGCCGTTCGTAAGCTACCGCGCTTCCACGGTTCGGATCTGGGATTCAATTATGCTCTACCTGCCGCTTGTTCCGCCGCGATACGGTCGCGCGTTCCTTTCAGCGATTGAGGCCGGTGTGTACATCGCCGGCTATTGGAGAAGGTAATGGCCACCGGTAGAATAATATAATACGTCGTCTGAAACGTTCTGCTCGCTGCACTTTGTTCCGAACCCGAGGAATCCGTATTCCTCCTTTTTTCCGCTTCGCTCATTCATTGTCTCATCAGCGGACGACAATAAGGTTTTACGGCGAATATAAATTACGCGCTTCGGAGCTAATTTGAATTTGTATTAAAAGAGAAATAATGTCGCGCATGAAGGTTACGTCCCCTCGTCGGTAATAAAAGAGGGAGCGATGGATAGACATATATGCGATTTAAAAATACATAAGACGAGCCGGGCGAGCTGCAGCCAACGAAATCACGGCTAACGAAGTTATCGAAAAAATTTACTTAGAGTTCGCAGACCTCGCACGGTGGCTCTTATACGACACTCGATACGCACTTTGTGCGCCGAATTAGGGGAGGTCTGGCGCGCGATCGATACGAAACACACGTGCCATCGGTCAACACAGCGCGAAAGTACACGGCGCGCGGCGAGAAAGGAAGTCCTAGAACGACCGGGCGTATTTCTGTACGTGTACTTGAATTTAGCCGAGGACTCAGTGGCCGGATCGATGACTATTGACGCAATCAACCTACCAGCATGCCACCGTTCCCTTCCCACCCCCTCCGCCGCCACCGCTGGTACCCATATGTGATTTTTNGCCGGGCGTATTTCTGTACGTGTACTTGAATTTAGCCGAGGACTCAGTGGCCGGATCGATGACTATTGACGCAATCAACCTACCAGCATGCCTCCGTTCCCTTCCCACCCCCTCCGCCGCCGCCGCTGGTACCCATATGTGATTTTTTTCTCTTAATTCCCACAAGCGCGCGGAAAGGGGGAGAACGGAGACGACGATCTTTTTCGAGGGGAATGAAAATCGACGACGCATCAAACGGAAAAAGTAGAAGGGGGCAGAGAATATGTCCCTGTTCGCGCTATTATTTATCCGGGCTGTCGACCGTCCAATCAGTCATGCCGACATATGCTTAAGTAAGATTACATTTCTACTAATACTGGTCAATGTACCGCGTCTATTTCAGCCGATAGACGAGGAGATCGGAGACGGGGGGGGGGATCGAGGGCCTGTTTAAAGGGGAGAAATCGAATAGAAAACCGTGAAACAAGGACGGAACGAGAGGGGCGGCGGTAGGGCAGGCCTGGTGAATGATATATCATCCNGCGCATACAGACACGGTGTGTCGCACGTACACGCGCTTATAAGCGTCGTGCCAGGTGGCCGTNCGGCGCGGGGTGGCTGGAAAATTTTTTTGTCGACCTACCTAATGGCCACCCTCTCGTCGGCTTATGCTCCGGTTCGCCCAAATGGGACGTCTCTTGTAAAAGATTAGTGGCTTATCGCGGGGCATTAATGTAATATTGTAATGCACCGTGAAACACGCATAATGCGGTTCTCCGTTGCTCGCCGCCGCGCCGAGGGGTGGTCCTTTGTAAGGGAGTAGGTTAAATAATTCTGACGCGTGATCTCCGGCAATATGGAACGGGCTACGAGCGCCGCGCGCGGCTCGATGGCCAGGTTTCTAGAGCGCAGCAAATTAATGGGAGATTGATTCCTACTAGCGGAGCCTGGCAGACTTGTCGACCGCTTTTGTCTCTACGGCCGATCGGCTATCGATATAATTAAGTGTTATTCGATATCCTCGAGCATTTCCCATGAGCAAGTGGCCGTGCGACGTGGTAGGAATTGATAAGTGTCGATTAAAACGGCTATGCTTAGATTAAACCGATACCCTGGCAACTATCGACTGTCACTCGCCTCGGTTATTGCAATGGTAATTGGAAAGATGCATTATAACGCTAATCGCGATAAGAGTGGTAAAAGATCAGCCGTGAATTCTTTAATACTAAATTAACTCGAGGAATGAAAGTCATTCTCGTCGATGGTATTTCAGATCCATAATTTCCCATTTCCTTAAAAAAATTCCAGTCCGCTTCTCTTCCTTCGAAAGAGCCGCGGGTGCGTTGAACCATCGTCGACCTTTCCCGCAAGCAATAGCCGAGAGAAAGCTGGCTCGCCAATATGGTATACGCGAACGGAGCCGTGCCGCTGGTCATTCCCATAAGAGAAATCCCAGCGCGGGTTGCGTGCGCGACAATGCGAACCGGGACGCGTTAAAACAAAACGACCGTCGACGAAACGAAAACACCCGAACGCGCGTTGCATCCTCGACGCGCGCGAGAGAACGGAAAAAAAAAAAATATTACGCTACTTGGACAGTTCTCCCTCGGCGGACTGTTTGATGTGCGAATCGGAGCACGTGTCAGCGAAATGGGTCGATGCACCTGGTGCGGCGCGTACACACCTCTGGCCCGGTCACAATGGGCTCCTAATAAATTTGGCACGGGGGATGGAAGGTTTATGGCCGACAGTGGGCCTTTTCTCACGCACCGTCACCATCGTTCGCCTATGTTCTCTCATTGTCGATGCACTGCGCGCGCGATTGTATCGCGGCGGAGGTTTCTCGCAGGGAATTCGCCCGAGCCCAATGGAAATACTGACTAAATTGGAATAGATGCAGTCCCGCCGATAATTATCTTTTGCTCTCCCGTGAAAAACGACCGTTCCTCGCGATCAAATATTTTATCGACCTTCCCCCTTTTTTTTCTGCCGCGTCGGACGTTGACGGGTGTTCGCGAATCGCCGTCTCTAGACGGACAGATAAGCATTGAAAAGGAAATGGCCACGTGACTGTTCCTTACCCAATCGTAGAACGACGATTGCCCGACTCGATAAGGAAAAGTTCACTTGTCCGTGAGTATGAAAGACGGACGATCAACGGAGTCGATAGGAGACGCAGTCGTAGGAAGGCCTCTAGCCGGCTCGAGCGTTTGCATTATCGACGAGCCAAACGATTTTTTTTCAACACGGAAATGCCGCCGTAAAAATGGGCATTGTGTCGGAACGATGTTCCGTTGTCGCGACAGAGCTTCCCAGGAGTTTTACGACCAACGTTGCACAATGGATGCGAAATGCATGCAGAAATAAAGCATCTTTGTTGCAACATTTACGGACTGTTTTATAATGAAGATTGAGTATACATTTCCCATATATGTTGCAACGGTGTTAACAGACATAGAAATAGTCTGTAATATTCTTATATTTATAGAAACCTGTTATTCTACATAACTCTGATAAAATCTTGAACCTATCACACACGTGAGACCACCAGCAATCTCGAGCGGAGTTCGTTCTCCACTTAACCTTTTCCAAAAATCACTTATCTGGTCAAGCACCCAAACTCCCGAGAAATTCGACAATGCATAATAACAGTATCGGCCGGAGGCGAAGCCGGCGCGGCGACGAATGCTCAAAAGGGTGTTGTTCCGTCGGTCCCGAAAGCGGCGCTCGCAGGCCCCGGCTCTTCCACGGCGACTCGAACCTCGGTAATTCTAATGTTCGCGCGGGGATTGGATAACGCGTTGCATCGGATAAAGACCCGTGACGAACGCGAAATTGCTTTATCGGGAGTTTTAAAGCGTCAGCTGCATCCCTACATTAGCCGCGTATCGAGCCACCATCTCGTCGACGTCCCTGTATTCTCGGCTTACGGCTCGCTCATTGGTCGCAATGAGAGGTTCCGTCGAGAGGACCACGGGTTCCCCGAACGAGGGACGCGTGGCCAGCCGTCGATCGCGAGATATTACGCGGATAAGCATCGACTCGGGCGAACGCCGCCTCGTAATTTCTCCGACATTTAACAGGATTTTTCCGTCGTTAACCGGGCCCGGCCCACTGGGTCCGCGAACTCGTGCCGGCCCGGCTGTAAACCGGCCTATATACGGCGCTCGTGAGGAACGCGTACACGGTTCTTACATATACCCGGCGTCCCGGGGCCACTCGTAATCATTGCGATTACCGCACGCGGCGCGTTCTCTTCCTCTCTTGTTATCCCCCGATATCCGTTCTAAACACTCGCGTTTGAACCCTCGCTGCGTGACTTCGACGC
Organism: Ceratina japonica; assembly: GCA_019453355.1. Taxonomy (NCBI): domain Eukaryota; kingdom Metazoa; phylum Arthropoda; class Insecta; order Hymenoptera; family Apidae; genus Ceratina; species Ceratina japonica. Next base: position 49,883 of record SMSR01000076.1, read on the forward strand.
CTTGGTCCCTTCGACTCGTCCGTGCCTGAATTCGCAGCTGCTTCTCCGATCCCTTGTCGCTATTATCGCGAACTCCAACGTAGATTACTTCGGCGGTTCGAGTCAGGGTCGACCGTGTTGTTCGTATCTTTAGTTAAAGCACTTGCCTGGTAGTAAAACGAATATCGACCAGAATAGTACTAAACTGCATTCAATTCTTTATATTCACTTTGCGTTACGTCAATTTTTATATCCGTTCATTTATTCATTCGTATTGATTCGTTACNGGTTCCCCGAACGAGGGACGCGTGGCCAGCCGTCGATCGCGAGATATTACGCGGATAAGCATCGACTCGGGCGAACGCCGCCTCGTAATTTCTCCGACATTTAACAGGATTTTTCCGTCGTTAACCGGGCCCGGCCCACTGGGTCCGCGAACTCGTGCCGGCCCGGCTGTAAACCGGCCTATATACGGCGCTCGTGAGGAACGCGTACACGGTTCTTACATATACCCGGCGTCCCGGGGCCACTCGTAATCATTGCGATTACCGCACGCGGCGCGTTCTCTTCCTCTCTTGTTATCCCCGATATCCGTTCTAAACACTCGCGTTTGAACCCTCGCTGCGTGACTTCGACGCCTTGGCCCCTTCGACTCGTCCGTGCCTGAATTCGCAGCTGCTTCTCCGATCCCTTGTCGCTATTATCGCGAACTTCAACGTAGATTACTTCGGCGGTTCGAGTCAGGGTCGACCGTGTTGTTCGTATCTTTAGTTAAAGCACTTGCCTGGTAGTAAAACGAATATCGACCAGAATAGTACTAAACTGCATTCAATTCTTTATATTCACTTTGCGTTACGTCAATTTTTATATCCGTTCATTTATTCATTCGTATTGATTCGTTACCGGTAAATGTTATCTCTCTCCCCTTGAACGAAATAAAATCCACAGAGACTACCTTTCCATTAACGCGTACATGGCATTTGTCCCAGACAGACTGTGTTTCGGCCACGTGTGTGAGTTCCCTGCGCGATGATGGGGTGACCAGAGTGCATCGCGGGGTCGCGCACTCGTATCCGTGACCAGACCCGTACCGTATCCGCTTTATTGTTTACACGTGCTGCGAGGCTAGCAACAATGCGGCGTTATCTGGCCGCGCCGCAGGTTGCTCTTCCTCCTCGGCCGGAATTTCGTTGGGAGTCGTCGCGCGTAGGTGCGAACGGGGCTGTGAACTTGCGAGTTTTATGGAATACTTAACGCGCCGGGGGATCCCGCAGCTTTCCAGCTTCGCTGCACGCGATACGAGATCGGTCGCGCTCTCACAAGCCGGCCGAAGGCCGGGCCGCATTGTTCACAGCGGAATCACTGCTGGCAGGGATTTACGAGGTGCGAATAGAAGCTCCTGCGCGGGCGAGTGATATTTTTGGAATGCGGTCTTTGTACCGTCGCGTCTAGCTGGCTTTATTGTAGATCAAAAGATGATAGCTTTATTACAGAGGGGTCGTAATGATTTTGATTACTACATTCTTCATATTCTTGAGTAATAATCCGATTTTTATCAATCCTTTCATTACGAAGTTTTTATAACGGGTCAGCGTTGTTTGAGGGGTGAGTCAGTTTTTATTTCAAATCGCGCTGGATTTATTCTGTATTCTACGCTCCACGGCTAATTCACGTATTACCGAATCGCGCAAACAGTTCGGTCGCCGGCGCAATTTTCTCTGTCTCCCTTTTTCGAATTTCCCGCTGCGGGCGCCGAGGCCCGTGCAAATAATCGGCGGAAAATTTTCGGTAAACAAGGCGTCGCGGGCCGGCGAGACCGTTTTCGGTGCCTTTCACTTTTCACTTTTACTCCTAATGTTTGCCGGTGACGGGCAGCGGACCGCGATGCCATCCAGCACCGGTTTTGAGAGTAAAATTTCCCCGTGTATTTACGTCCGTCAATAGGAACGTATTTGCCGAAGTTGGCCGGGCAATTAACCACGCTTCCCTCTCTCCCCGGCGCCGGACCGTTTGCTTTTTTGTTTGCAAATACCTTCGCGAGCGCGAACAAACCAGCGAATAACGCAAACAATCATGCGAGGGACAGACATGCATACAGATACGGTGTGTCGCACGTACACGCGCTTATAAGCGTCGTGCCAGGTGGCCGTGCACGGTTCTACATCGCGTGTGCACGCGCGCGTCCGATCCGCAAGCGTGCACGCCGCTCCGCCGCCGTGCCGATGCGACCGCTCGGTAATTAATTTTGTACGAGCCGGCCTTGTTGAGTCGATTAGATTGATTTATTTGCTCATTTATAATTTCTCACGATTGTACGGAACGCGTTTCGCGTCGACCGGTTCTGTACAACTTTATTTCGCTCCAATTCAGACAATCGGCAGTGCCGCCGGACGTCTTTGCTCGTAAATCACCGGACAATCAGGCTACGTTTTACAAATCAATACCTTCTATTCCATCCGTGAAATTTTTCAACGTAAACCCGAGTACGATTAAAAAAAAATTAATTTCCACCTTGTGCGTTGAATATATTTAGATCGCGTTGCATGTTTGATTAATGGCCGGCGCAGGGACACAGTTTATTGTTGCGGCATAACTGAATGCTTATAATTCTCGGGCAAATCCGATAACGCGGCTCGTTCGAGCGGATTGAAGTCACAATGCGAATTGTAGGTACACGCAGACAACCAAAGCGCGGTGTTAATTTTGTTGATTCGCCTGTATTCATTATAAAGCGTGTATCAATGATCTCCTAAGCGTTTCATAGTTTATTTACCGTGCGCCGTGTCTATCAGACAAATTGGTACATAAAATTTACGCGCCCCGTTACACGAAAGCGGATTAACGTCTATACCGTCGGCTACATTTCACTGTTGATATTCCAACCGCCTATATACACCTCTATTAATTTTGCATGATAAAGCACGTCGCAGTATTTCCATCATCCATAGGAAAGCAGTTACAAATAATTAATAATTTTCCGAGAATCGATAATCGTTGTACTGCGGCTCGACCTAGACTCGTACCAATCATGCATTCCTCTGATTGCACACCGGCTGATACCCAGTTCTGTAATCTCGAGTTAATTCTAAGGCGGACTATATAAGGAGGATCGAGTCCGTACACACGTATAGACGATTTGGGTGTGTGTACACGTACGGTGTATGCGCGGCTGCATGAAATTATTAATCGAGAGAGACGGTCCAGGAGCCGTACGCGTCAGATCGATGATCCATTTAAACACGGCAGTCGCCGTGGGTTCAAGAAGCGCAGCCAGGGCCGTGGCTTATTCAACTTGGCTCTGTAATCACGTATACGTGCTTAATGGGAAAATAGACAAGTGCTAGCACTCGAACCTCGCGATATCTGGCTCGCCTGAAGCGTGCACAGAGGGCGGGAACCTGGGTCAGAGCTAGCAGGCCGAAGGGTGCCATGCGAAGGGGGCGTGTTGTCTGGTCTAATCGCTTAGGGAAATTGACAAAGAGTCGACAACTGTCAGTGCGCAGCTGGGTCACCGACTCTAAGTGGCGACACTTTCCTATCACATATGCTTCCGTGCCATCCTGAGTTCCTTCGGACTTTGCAAAGTCATGTGTAAAGTTGGTAATAACGATAGCTCGATAGATTGAATGAAACACTTTATATATCTTCAGGATTTTCTTCTACCTCAATTATTTCTTCGGTACACACGGACTGTTCGCCTGTGTACACGAATTATATTTTTCATTTACCTTTTTAAATAAATGCCTAACGCGAATTTGTAGAGTTCCCCACGCGCTCGCAGCTCTGCTCTATCTTCCCGATCTGGCCTCAAAGGAACGCATTTCGCCTTTTAACCCACTCCGGGCGCGTACGAAACCACCCCATTGAACCGGTGTTTCCACGAGTGCGCTCGTTTTTCCCGTTTTTCGCCTTCCCATTTCCGCGGCACGTTCCTCGTAGACCTTCCCTTTTTCTTGTTTTTTCCCTTCCCCCTCGTGAAACCGGCGCGCGGCACTTTCCCGGGCAAAGGTGTCGCGCGACTCACTGACTGGAAGGCGTGATTTCACCCCTGAAGTAAAAAGAAGACTTCGAGAATGTCCTTCCGCCATTCATCGGCGCCGAAAGTGTAAATAGTTGAAAGCGGATCGAGGCAGTTAAGCTGCAGGCGGAAAGGATTGTGAAGTTTAAAAGAGACCTCTTCAGGGTACAATTATTTGTGAATTCGCGTGAAAGGATAGCTTTTTTACTGATCGAATTACCTAATTCAGGTACTTTTGATTTAGTGATAGTACAGAGCACGCATGGGACCTAACGAAAATTATGTACATATGTATATTAACATATTAGGTAGAATAATAAGGATAACGAGATATAATAGTATAATAAAGTTATCCCTTTGGGAGACTTCCTCTCTTTACGATGTTATGATAACGAGTTATGGTAATGAGGTACTAATGGAATACCATGAGGTTTGATTGAAAGCTTTCCAAACTTTTCCTATAACAAGTTGACAATCCCGACTCTGTTTGTGAGCGATTATAAGCGCTCGCAGTGGAAAGGCAAGCAAGTAAAATGGAGCAGCGCGTTATCTGCTTCTACTTCGATGGATATCATTTCACGGGATCCTGAGCAACTCCATCCAATCACCGCCCCCGTGAAAACCCCATCTATCGTTTTCCCTTCGGCCTATTTTACTCCTCCCTCGCGTCTCTCATTCTCTCTCGGCCCGCGCGCTCTCCCGCTCTCTCTTTCTCTCTCTTTTCCTTACCTCACTTCGGCGCGAGCTATTGATTTGTTTCATAGCCAACGGTGGCTGCCACGGTGAAACGTGAGGTAAGGGCTTCTTCGTTCCCCATTCCGGTTCGGACGGATCTACAAACCACCCCCGTTTTAACCGTGGTAATGCGCAACGGTGCGCCCCTGCTACCCCATACACACGGACACGGCTAAGAGCCGGTAGGTACGCGGCAGCTAGTGTTAGAATGTACTCGTAACCCCATACGTCCCGCGAGCCACCCCATTTTTCTAGGAGACCTTTCTTCCCTGAAAGACTCCATCTGGTCACGAGCACGATTTCCATCGCGGCGATCGATTCGCGATGCATAAACCATAACCCGCATTTAGCTGCAGGGAAAACTCTCTTCGCGTACGAGACGCAGATGTGTGTACTCGTCCCGCTTCGAGCATTGTACGCTTTTATTTTCTTCGAACATAGACTACGGATAATCGCAGTGGGCGAATTGTGATGCAAATCGAAGTGAGACAGTCGCCAGGGGTTGCGTCAACTCTAATTTCTACAATCTTTCGCAAGCATCTCGTAACGACGAATTGTATTGTTTAATAAATCCAGGAGCAATTTTGATTCAGTACTTTTTGCCCGAACGATATACGATATCCCTCCGCCGTCGTTTATCTTTTCAAATCGAACGACTAATTTCTCACACGCAGCCGAAACGTTTCCTGCGGTGGCTCGAATTGCGTCGTTTTTCAGCTTCTTCGACACGGTCCACTTCCATCTCCGATAAATGAAACCGAACGGGCCGACGGCCGAGGAACGGGGAAACATTTGATATCTTGTACTTGATTGCGAAGGGTGGGCCACGAGGTACGCCGCTTGCGGTGGCTGAGCCACGTCCATTTTCGGGATAAGATGAGAATTACAAGCGTTCCGTTTCGGGGATCGTTTTTCTCCCTCGAAGGAGCCTCGACGTTCCGGGAATACAATAGAAAATTCTGTGCGCAACAACGCTGGCTCGTGGCTCCGCTTCGCAGTCGTGTGGGGTGTCACGTTTACGTTCAGGGAGGGTCGCATCCTGCGCAAACATTTCGGTAAGTAGGAGTATTTTAAGTAAATTGTTTCGCCTCGATGCAGTGAGCCACTCCGTGTTCAAAATCGAAGTGATTGTTCATCGTCAATGGTCGTATCCTTTTCTTAGTTGACTCAAAGGGGAGAGAAGGTATTCTATGTTTGGCTAATGCGTTTAGCAATTAGTATGATCGAGACAAGGGTCCGCGCGGCGTCGGACAATGGGGGAACCTTATAGTCAACAAATAAAATAATAATTGGGAGCATAAAGTTTGCCAAATTCCCGCCATAAAACTAAGATCCGCGCCAATATCGCGGATGAAATATATCGGCCATCGGTTTCATTGCACATTCCGTCCTCGCGTGGATAATGCTTTATCTCTGGCATTTGCTCGGTAGTCGATGGCGAACGATTAGGGTGGTTTATGGGCCGGTCGTACGAAGAAAGACGGAAGAATCGCGGGCGAGGCTTATCGCGCTAGCGCCGTTACGAGGAACAATATCTCAGAAAATCGTTTCAGTTTTAGGGCTCGGCGCCCGATCTCCTCGCTCGGGCCCCCGCGCGGAATGCGGCGCGTGATTCAGCCCCGTCGCGCGTACGCAGCGTCGGTAACCCTCGACTTCGTAATTGATTGGTCCTGATACGCCTCCTTATCTCTTAATCCATCTTCCGCTCCCACGTTCCGCTCGTAGATTCGAGCGGGCCGCATACCCGTTTATTGTGTACAGCGTTCGCCACGGGTTCGCATGGGGGTCTCGAAACGCGGTACCGATGGGGGCCGTAAAGAATCAATCCCTCGGCAATATGCGCGTCACGGTGGATGTAAATATTTGCGGCAATTGTGTAAAGATCGATTTCCACCGGGCCGCGTACTGCTATTACCGTTTAAGTGTGTCCCATGAATAATGTATCAAGGATAACGCTCTTAATATACCGAGATACGGGGCACTTTCCGACAACGGAACACGAGAGAGAGAGAGAGAGGGGAAGGGGTATAATATAAAGTGTCCTTACCCTAGTCAGGGCCGGAAAAACGTCCCGCGATCGAGCCACTTTATACGAAATTATAGCTGCACCTCAGATAAATATTCATCGCCGACACGCAAGCGTTTTTTTTAGTGAATGGAGGACATTTTCAGTGACCGCGTGAACAGTCATTTCAGGTTATAAATTCATCTGCTCGGTTTTCGACCGCGATATTAATCTTTGTCGATGAAAAGAAAATAGCTGCGTCGAATTCGCTGGAAAGCGTGTAAAGAGATCAGCGACTACTCCTCTCGCGTTTTTTCGGCTCGCCGAGAGGCGTTCCATAAATCATCCACGGAACGAAATAAAGTGGACGCCGGCTTCGGGCCCGATAAACCTCTCGTCCACACGTGGCAACCTTGGGAACCATCTTGGGATGTACGTCGCGAATAATCCGCGTTCATTAGCCGCAAAGTGAAAAGTGATTGCAATTTGTCCGACGTGAACGTTGTTCGAACGATCCCTTGGGTCCGGCCGTCTCGGACACGAACGAACGGTTGATTCATCGCCGTTCGCGGCTTACGACGTTTTAATACCGACAGCGTTACGCTCGCTTATGTCTTCATAAGATACAAAACGGCCCCGCTATCTAGTCGACGCGAATCACGGCTGACAGCTGAGGAAACACGTGACGCTCGATTTGATGATTTTCGCTGTCACTTCGTACCTTTGTATCAATTTTCCGTAAAAAAGCGTATGAAAGAATTCGTAAAGCCAGTCGAGGTGTCGCCTGCCACGGCTAAGGGAAGAGGATAAACGCTCGCTGAAGAAACGCTAATGATGAGAAGCGTGCAGCGCAGGGAACGACCTCGTCGGATCTGTAATTTGTCAATGATTTTTCATTGGCTCGACGGGTCTGGAAAATGCTACCATCGCATCGCAGAGGCGCGCGTGCACGCGAGACGAACGTCGTCGCCGCCTCGGACTTCCGCTCGCGGCGACGTGTTTTGAATTTACGTCGATGTGTCACGAAGCGGTTCAAAGTTGAGAGCACCGCGTGCCACCGCCGCGCATAAAATCTTAATTTCTACCTGTCCCCCGGAGCGCCGTGAGATGGTTACGGGTTTTCTTAGACGGTCCGATTTTTCTAGCAAGGCTCATGTGAACAGTTAATTTACTCGACCGTGTAGCCTGCTCTTCACGTTCTCACAGAGGCAATTTAATGCGAGAACGAGATTCCACGTTTGACGTATTAATTCCTTACTAGATACAACATAATAAAACATGATGATAGAAAATCGGTTAGTAACGTTCTAATTAATTATTTCCCTTCATAGAAAAATGTGTTTCATCGCAGCAATCTTCCAAAGCCTCCTATTATTTCGCGAAAAAAAAGGATGGAAACGGAAACGCAAGCGCAACCGCGCGTGAAAACGATTGAAACGCGCGACAATGCGAAGCCTGTCCGCGAGTAACGCGCACAGTGGCGCACAATGACAGAGCCGAACGCGTCACGCGTCGCTGTCACTCATAAATTCTAACCGAGCCCCGGCCGAGCCACGCCACGCCACGCCACGCCACGTCGGGGCTGAAACGATGTTAAAAGGCTCTCCTTTCGCCGCTGCGACAAATGCACCACTCGACTGTCATCTCCCGTCATTCTTCAGTGGTTCAATCGTCGCTTCGCAGCTCGCACCCCACCCTTTTCACGAACTCCTGCTCGCGTCGCGAAAACGCAACCCTCTACTGCGACTTCTCTCAACGTCTAACCAGACAAACTCTTTTTTCACCCTCGTTCGTCGACCGTTTGCGAGCTAGGATAGATCGCGCACTTCCTGTCTCAGATTTTCTATTAATTTCATTAATTCCATGATTTATTCAATGACATCTCCTTCGATATTTTATTCAGCAAAATTGGATATCTGATTGCCGGCTGAATCAAATGAGAAGTTCGCACAATCGGCGTCGACTCGATAGCGTCGCGTACGTCAATTCCAATTGAACGCCGTCGGGGTCTCTGATCTCGCCAGACGCAATCAGTATGTACAGAGGGACAATAGGGATCGCGACCCTCTTAAAGCAGGGTTAATTGGATCCTATCGATTTCGATCGTACAATGAGGCTAAATGAAATCCTTCGGCCCGATCCGAAAACCGCGTAACGGTCTCCCACGTCTGCGTCTCTCGCCACTGTTTGCTTCTCCATTCAAAGACTCCTCTTCGCGAACGCGGTCCTGATTCTCGATTCTGTATTCTTGTCGTAGTCTAGGTAACTCCCTTTTCTTCGAGGGGTGCCCGGTGACCTTGGTTTTCCAGCTTGCACTCGCGACTTCCTTCCCGAAGGAACTTTCCCCGAATTCCCTCGCTCCGACTGATTTCCACCCTTCTGGAAACGACGCGGCCCCGACCTGCGGGGGAAGTTTACGATTCCCGGAAACTCGAATTGTTTAGCGAAGTAGAACAAGAATTACTCGTTAAGTCCGTTTTATCGCAGCGAACGATGACAACCCGATTTCCCTTGGTCCTGTTTTATCGTCGCCCCTAACGTTGCGTCGAGTGTCCAATCGTTTGTTAAAACTTCTTCGAGGATTCTCGTATTCCCCTTTCAATGCGATATTAACGAAGCTGCGAGATCCCCGTAGCTACGGAAGGGAAGGATGCGGGGGAGGGACGCTCAATAGGTGGTCGACCGTCGAATTTCTGCTCGGACCGTTGCGAAAATATTCGTTTCGCGCGGTCCGATAAAACCAATATCCGGTTCGAGGTAGTGCATCGTTCGAGAGAACAGTTTTGATTATTTCTCGGCGGTGGTACACTGGTAGCGTTTGAGGAACCTCCGCTGGTATCGAAATTGCGCGACTATCGGGACGGGAAATGAATTCCCTGTAGGAAATATACTTCAAGTATAAACGAGGAAAATAAATCAGAGGCGATGGAACAATAGCAGCCTTCCGTCACATTTCAGTCACCTGTCACTATTATTTTATCCTAAATTTAATGGATAGACCGAATGGCCGTGCGAGCTATAGAGAGCCGAACGGAGGAATTAAGCTTTAAACGGAGAAGCGTTTAGCAGCGAGCTTTTTTGTGGGCGCATAAAAAGCGGATCGTCAGCTACGAATTATAGAGGCGAGGAATTCGATTCGTTTCGCCTAATTGGCCCTCAAACAACGCGCATCCTGTCAATTTGCGCGAAGTCACGCCACTTCGGAACAATGACGTAAGCGCGACGGTAACGGTGCGGCGTGCACGGCTGAAAAAATTGCAGCCCGTCGGGAACCGTTGCATAATCGAGCAACGGACGGACAATTTCCGACGTCGGGGGCGAGGCGAGTCGGTCTCTCGGACTTGGAATTCCAAATGACTTTTTTCCGAACATAATATCGAAAGCGATACCGCGCGTAAAAGTCTCGTAAAGTGAAGCACTGCTCCCGTTTTAATGGGCGAAACGAATTTCAGCCGAAGTGTACCGAGAATTGAAACGAAGGCAACCGTTTACGCGGTTTAAACACCGTGGAAAGTAGAAATCTAAACAGGGCCGAGGGGTAGGCGAATGGCATTCTGCAACGGTGCTGAAGAAAAATAAGCGAATCCAAATCGTATTGGCCACGGTCCTTAAGCCCGCTATGCCCACTTTGCTGCGGTTAACGTCGTCGCAAAGTTCTTGCGTCCAGGGGCAAAGAAACCGAGGGGATAAAACGGGGGGGAACGGGGGTCGGGAAAAATGGAGAGAGAACGAGCGGGAACGGTTTTAGAGCAGGACTGGAGGAGAACACGGGAAAGAACGGAGGAATGAAGATAACGAGAAGAAAGTGCGGGGGTCGGGCGGCAGAAACGGAATGTAAAAGGCCGGTGAGCGGCGGAGAGGAGGAGGAGGAGGTGGAGGTATCGCAAAATGGACCGTGGTGTTCGACACTCGTCCCTCCTCCCTCTTGTCTCGACCTGTCCTTGTTCGCCGGCTCGTTCTCGTGATTCGACGATCCAAGACGGCAATTTTCTTCTTACCCGGGCGAATATGCGGAGGCACGAAAGGGATCGCGTGTTCTCTGTATCCCTTGTTCCCGTGGCGGCTCGCGAACCGGCCGGGTACACTTTCATCCGGCGTTGATTGTACTCGATCTGGTTAACACGTTCCCGGAATACGGTGGAAAGTGTTATTAAGGCCGGCCCGAAGGAAATTACAAACGGGTGTTTGGCGGAGTGCAAATAAGCGGTAGAATGGGAATGCTTTCGTGTCGGCCAGGAGATATTATTTTAGGGAAATGCGCGTTGCGCGCAAATTCATCCGTGTACCGGCGCTGTTGTTCGGGCTGCTCTTTCCACCGCTTAATTATTCCCGAGCAATGCCTTTTAAACGATCTCGCGTGTTCGCCGGCCATCTTTTTGTCTTCGCCTCGAGTCTCTTGATATTTTTTTAATTCGCGCGAGACCGCAAAGTGATACTTCGTCTGCCGTTCAGGTGATCCGTTCCGAAGTGTCTCATTAGTCTTGATAACTCCAAAGTATACGCCTCATACGTGTAATACGATTTTGTACGAATCAAAGTTCGCGTTTATAAAAGGAGGTTCCCTCGAAAAATCATAAATATTTGTCAGCCGCAAGCACCCTGCCAATCCCGGTTTCCCATTTGCCTACTACCTTTCACTAGAATTCTTTAGTCATCCCTTACATTACCCCTACCAGGCCGTAGACCGAGGCACGTGTTTTAGGGTCGCTACCAACACCGGGAAACGAGTTCGCTGGTTTATTGTGCTCGCAGTCACCGCACCATTAATAATCGTCAAATCGACGCACCCCTGCGCGCGAGTAATTCGAACGGAGAAAGGAAAAGGGCCGCGGGCTTTTCCGTGCGAAATCGAAAACCGCGCGATCCCGTCTACCCGAGTCTACAAAGTTTCGTCGGCGCGCAAATCGTTTCGCGTACGTCAACACGGGAAATCACGGCTGGCCCAGAAAGAGGGATGCTCGCAAACGACGCCGAGCGTCGCACGTGTCTGACGACACCGCGACACGTGCCACTTGCACGTGACCGGGAAACGTAGCTCGCACACCATCTGGAAAATGTAACCAAGAAACGATAGTGCTCGTCCACGGAGCTACCTTGATAAAAACCAGCGAAACTTTATTGGAATCGCTCGCGGCTATTGTCCTTTGCTATCAACTGGCCCGGCAAACTTTATATTGCGAACCCCACAGTTGCGTACAAATCGTCGAGTCGCTCGTGAAAGTCTCGAGCTGATCGCTTTTAATTTCGCGGACGTCGGTGCAGTTTTATGCAAATAAGGAGCGGTCGAAAATATCTCCGAACGCGCAGCGCGCACCGACGTTCCCATTATATCGTCCGTCGGATCTTTATATCCGAAGGAATCCCGAACGCGGAACTTTTACTGCGTCCTAATCGGCAATTCCTCGGTGTCGCCTGATTGCTATTTCGTGTTCCGAGATTACAGTTGGAAAATTTCCGCTTTATGACGGGTCGACGAATCGCCGGTCCGGTCCTTCGTCGGGCAACCTTGGCATCTTTAATGGTCCCGGCCGCGCCAGACGCGCCTCTAAAGATAGACACGTTATAAGAGGCGCGTATCCAGCTGATGCATCGCCCGGTTGATTGCGCCGCGGTTACAACCTGGAACCGTACGCCTTTAACGACTCACTTATCGCGGCAGTTTCTGGGAGGTCACGAGTATTCGTTCGACGCCGCGACCGACCCGGCGACGGCGCCGGGGCCCTTTCTCACTTCGTTTCTTTCCGCGAACGCTGCCGGCCTCGTTCCGACATCGCATCCAGCCTCGTTCCGACAAATTGCGCCAGTTTCCCTCACCGATCATCGAGTAGCCCGTAATTTATCCGGTACCGATATCGGCGATGCTCTTTCGAAACGATCGGTTACGAGTTTTGTCCCATTTCTCAACCCCTCATTTCGCGATGCCAGACTAAGTGTTAATAATCGTCGGAAGTGCTNGCCTACTACCTTTCACTAGAATTCTTTAGTCATCCCTTACATTACCCCTACCAGGCCGTAGACCGAGGCACGTGTTTTAGGGTCGCTACCAACACCGGGAAACGAGTTCGCTGGTTTATTGTGCTCGCAGTCACCGCACCATTAATAATCGTCAAATCGACGCACCCCTGCGCGCGAGTAATTCGAACGGAGAAAGGAAAAGGGCCGCGGGCTTTTCCGTGCGAAATCGAAAACCGCGCGATCCCGTCTACCCGAGTCTACAAAGTTTCGTCGGCGCGCAAATCGTTTCGCGTACGTCAACACGGGAAATCACGGCTGGCCCAGAAAGAGGGATGCTCGCAAACGACGCCGAGCGTCGCACGTGTCTGACGACACCGCGACACGTGCCACTTGCACGTGACCGGGAAACGTAGCTCGCACACCATCTGGAAAATGTAACCAAGAAACGATAGTGCTCGTCCACGGAGCTACCTTGATAAAAACCAGCGAAACTTTATTGGAATCGCTCGCGGCTATTGTCCTTTGCTATCAACTGGCCCGGCAAACTTTATATTGCGAACCCCACAGTTGCGTACAAATCGTCGAGTCGCTCGTGAAAGTCTCGAGCTGATCGCTTTTAATTTCGCGGACGTCGGTGCAGTTTTATGCAAATAAGGAGCGGTCGAAAATATCTCCGAACGCGCAGCGCGCACCGACGTTCCCATTATATCGTCCGTCGGATCTTTATATCCGAAGGAATCCCGAACGCGGAACTTTTACTGCGTCCTAATCGGCAATTCCTCGGTGTCGCCTGATTGCTATTTCGTGTTCCGAGATTACAGTTGGAAAATTTCCGCTTTATGACGGGTCGACGAATCGCCGGTCCGGTCCTTCGTCGGGCAACCTTGGCATCTTTAATGGTCCCGGCCGCGCCAGACGCGCCTCTAAAGATAGACACGTTATAAGAGGCGCGTATCCAGCTGATGCATCGCCCGGTTGATTGCGCCGCGGTTACAACCTGGAACCGTACGCCTTTAACGACTCACTTATCGCGGCAGTTTCTGGGAGGTCACGAGTATTCGTTCGACGCCGCGACCGACCCGGCGACGGCGCCGGGGCCCTTTCTCACTTCGTTTCTTTCCGCGAACGCTGCCGGCCTCGTTCCGACATCGCATCCAGCCTCGTTCCGACAAATTGCGCCAGTTTCCCTCACCGATCATCGAGTAGCCCGTAATTTATCCGGTACCGATATCGGCGATGCTCTTTCGAAACGATCGGTTACGAGTTTTGTCCCATTTCTCAACCCCTCATTTCGCGATGCCAGACTAAGTGTTAATAATCGTCGGAAGTGCTCCTCGAGATTCATTATACGTTGTTTGCTCCGAGCATCCAGTCGTCGACGTCTGCTTGACGCGCGGAGTCAGGAATATTTGCTCGGAATCAAGCAAATTGGAGCACGTCCGAGCGCGGCACTGTTCGTGGGATCTTAATCGATGATTGTCAATAATGAACGTCATTGAATGGCCGGTATATTCAAAAGCTCGGCGGTTATCCTCGTGGGTGGTTGACTATTATTTGAATTCAACGTTTGCCTACGTCGTCATTATTCATGATTATCTACAATCGACGATCGGCACACACTGTACTAGTAGTAATATCCTCCGTTAAATTTCATGCGAAACTTCATTATTCTCGAGTCCGTTCTCTCATTATTACGTAAGCGTCGTCGCTGTGGATAATTCCCAATGGCAGGATCGATCCCGGCGCAGCCAGCAAGAAGGTGTCCGAGAGACGGTCGTCTGTTAGGTGTTCGTCGGCTGTCCCAGACCGCGTTACTCGTGGGTGTTTAATAACGTATTCCGGTTCTGACACGCGGGGCTCTGCGGTGGATGCGTGCACAAATGGCACGTACGTGTCGACCGTAGCTGGACGTAGCGTCGCGTCTCGTCGTCGTACGGTGCACACGTCGTTGCCGGACAAGCACGCACACGTGTAGCCGGCCGTATGTAGAGTGGCGTGTCAACAATTAGGAGAATCAGCGTCGGAGAACGTCCGCCGCTGATAACGTCTCGTTTGGGCTTGGTCGGCCGTAAGGAAGGGCTTTGGTCTTCGGATCGCGCGCCGGACGCCTTATTGGAGGTGGATCCGTGTGTGGGAGTTTCGTGTCCGATCATTAGGGAGATCCTATCGGGATTGTAAGTCACTCAGTCACTCGCTCAATCCTCCGCTCGATTACACGGAAAGAGCCCGGCCTGCCGGACGACCGTGCACGAAGCCGTCCAAGTTCCTCGTCTACGGTAGTCTACGCCACGACGGCGGCGGCGGCGGCGGCGGCGGCGGCGGCGGCGGCGGCGGCGGCGGCGGCGGCGGCGGCGGCGGCGGCGGCGGCGGCGGCGGCGGCGGCGGCGGCGGCGGCGGCGGCGGCGGCGGCGGCGGCGGCGGCGGCGGCGGCGGCGGCGGCGGCGGCGGCGGCGGCGGCGGCGGCGGCGACCGTCCGAGGACGGATCGTCTCGCTGGTAAGAACGGACGACCGAGAAGGAGCGCGTTAAGAGCCTCGCTTTCCAATTAAGTGGATCGTTCCGGCTAGCCGGTCGGCGAATATTTCAGGAAGTCCAATTGTTCCTCGGGATTTTTCGACGCTGTAAATCCCGGCCGGCCCGATTGGAAAACTTGAGCCGATCGAGATAGGGGAGATCTACTGCGACGAAGGTATTTTGCCGGGCAAGGAGTTATGTGAAAAGCAACGAAACTTACGGGTTAATAGACGTACACGAGGGCGAAGGAGCCAGGCGTTCGAATTAAATTGTTTTAATTGTTATAAGTATTAGGTAACGCGCGGCGAGTTCAAAGGCGGACGTATCAAACCGACGTTCTCGAGAAAACTCGTCTAAAGTGTCGGGAACAGTTTAACTCGGGCCGAAAGTTTCCCCGCTCTACGTAGCCTCCTTCGATAAATAAATCTGCCCGTTATACGATCACGAAAGTTCAACTAGACTTATCGAGCTGTTCGCATTACCAAGGGAAAGGTTTCTGGGTCGCTCCCACTAGGCTACCGGCGCACCGTGGCGTGGCTCCTCAGTTCTCACCTGAACTCGTTGCCAATTAAGTCGTCGAAGATCAATGGAAACTCTTAGTAGCTCTCTCGCCATTAATTCACTCTTTCCTTTCTTACCGCGGAAACTTGGCTTCTTTCGTTTAAAAAGAAACAGCGGATCGATGGCAGACGGCTCGGGCCGAGTGGAACATCGCGGAGAAATTGCTGCTCCCCGGCGAGGAAATTCCAAACAGAAGAGCTTTCTTGTACCAGTTTCCCGGGCTTTTATTCTCGAAACAAGCTCGTTGGCCTGGTTCCGCGCGCACGGACCGTCGTCGTCGTCGTCGTCGTCGCGGCGCATCGTATCGCGGCGATCTCGCAATTTCACTTAAACGACGTATGTAAGTTACGTCAACGCGATTGCCTTGGAAATTATCGGCGAGCCCCGCGGGCGACCGGAGAAAATTGGCCGCGGTATCGTCGATCATTCAACGCTCTCGCGAAACTATGGCAAATAACACGGTTTTGGTATCGCACTTCGCGCGTTTGTTATACGATGTGTGATGAATACGAACTTTCTGAAACGTCAACATGATCTACGTTATAATTCCAGGTGTTCCTTAACACGGCGAACGGAACACTGTAAACGCATTTTATAAGAACCGATGATCGTTCAAACGCTAAGTAATCTGCCACTTATTTTGATTTGTAACTTCCGCGTATCCGTTCGACTATGTTCAAAAGCCGCTATGAATAAAGCGCGCATTTATAAGGCATTTATTTTGCGGAGACCTTGTTCTCTAATGATTTGTAATATTTTGGGACGAGTAACGAGGACGTACGACTCTCTCGTGATCACGGGAATAATGAGTACATGCGGGTCTTTCGGAACGGCGAGAGGAAGGGGAAAGATAAGTACCACGGAACGTGCAATTTGAATCGTTTCGACGGAGTGCCGTTATCATTCTTTCAACGTTTACCGGGCGACGGTTATTTATTAGCGAGTTTGCGTGCAGCGACACGCGAGATGCAATTACGCAAATTGACAGGTTGCGCGCGCCGCGTTTAATCCGCGGCTGCTCCCTGTCTTAAATTTCAATCTTTTGCATTTGACGATGTAACAAAATTTCGCGTAGCCCTGTACTTCTGGCTTTTCGTTACTTTCGGACGATCGGACAACAACGAAGTTTCCGCCCGATCCCAGTGAAAACATTACGAACGACGCATTTCGCACCGGCGAAGGTTTGCAATTACGTTTGACGTATGTGGTGATAGCCGGTAAACGCTTGAATTTGCAAGCTTGTTCCTGATCTGCAACAACGTTGGCGCTATCATTACCAGCTGTTAAAGCCGTGTAATTTTTTATCGCCCTCTGAAGTATTTTCAGGCATTCGGCTCGAACGGTGCCGTTTCCCGAAGGGAAGAGGGAGAACCCGGTAATGCATATTTATTACCGTTAATTTATTCTTGATTAAAATTTGTTATTTCATTTCCTTCGTTCCGGTCTCATTTACAGGACCGCGGAGTAATAACAACGATTTACAATTTAAATTGTGTCTACCCGCAGACTAATTGAATTGGTTTACGATTCTAAATAAGTCGGCGCAGACACGTCGTCACGGTCTATTACGATAGCATTATGCGGACGACGAAATCAAAAAATAAAATTAAAAAGTAAAATTACGACCACGTGCACGGGGGCTAACGTATACACTCTGAATGCAGAATTAACGAGTCAATAAAATTTTCAAATTGCCACATTTTCATTTGCCCGTGCGAACCGCGTTTATTTATATCCACGTAATCGACGCGACCGCATTCGTCTCGCAATTTTTGAGCCGCTGATNAACGTCGAAATCAAAATTAAAAAGTAAAATTACGACCACGTGCACGGGGACTAACGTATACACTCTGAATGCGGAATTAACGAGTCAATAAAATTTTCAAATTGCCACATTTTCATTTGCCCGTGCGAGCCGCGTTTATTTATATCCACGTAATCGACGCGACCGCATTCGTCTCGCAATTTTTGAGCCGCTGATGCACCGGCGCATCACGACCACCCATTTTTTCCACGAATTACTTAGAGGAACCGGAATCGCGGTAATTAGCCCTAAGCGCCGCGTAGCTTTCACTGGTCATTAAAATCCCGCTTATTATTCGTCCTCGTGCCATTTATCCACGACGACGAAACACTTTCGTATAATTCCGGCGTCCATCGGGGCCAATAATTAGCTAAATAAACGAGCGGGTTGAAATATGCGCGGCACCGTCGTCGGCCGGCGGCCAATAACGGCAGGAAAGACGTTATTTCATCGCGAACAGATTTGTGAATGAGGTTTAGAAAGGTGCACGGATGAGATATATCTCGGTGAAGACGGTCTGCCGTTATTAACTCCCGCTTAAGAGCACGGCGGATCGTGATTGCCGATCATCAATGCATCCCTGGGTTCGAGTGAAACATCGCGGCCCGTTGTTGGCAAAAGTTACGATCGTACGACCCATCCTTTCTTGTCCATTCACGAGTTACTCGACCGGCCGGGCACTCCTCTCGAGTGTATTAAAAATGAAAAAGAAATGTTCATCTCCCTCTGCCAATTTCTCCCTTCGGCTCGGTCTCCGGGAGCCAATTTAGACCCGGGTCGAGCATGTGTAATGAGCAAATGCACGGAGCTAGGCACGGAGCGTGCATGCATAGAGGAAGGAAGGAAGGAAGGAAGGAAGGTCTACGACGTTCCCTTGGAAAATTGACCGTTTCGCTTGAAACTTCAAGGTAAACCCGCTTCTGTCTATACTTGCTGCTTTGAGCCGAGTCCTCGTGGATCAAGGAGCAGGTAGCTCTCTTCGCTGTTCCCTTTCTGTTCCGTTCATTCAGGACTTGTTTACGAGGTCGAGAGCGGGCAAGGCTCGAAAGGAAATTCATAGGGATCCGGGCTTTTTAATTCCCGATGAACAGATTTGGGAGCGATCGAGCGACGCTACGGGCATGCATAATGGGCAGCGGCGGCAGAGAGGCAGAAAGGAATCTATCTTGTCGGGAAAGTTATTAAGGCGCCGTTCACCTTTTCTTTTTTTTTTTTTTTAAGGGACAGCTCCGACAAACGGCTATATTGCATCGGACTTTAAAATGTGTTATTTAACAGGGCCGATACGTACAAAGTATTCCCGGGCCTCGCATCATCTGCATGACTAAAAATCACCTCCGGGCACTTCGTTACGGGCCTCCTTTGCGCTCTGTCGACGGGTATATATACGTTGCACACAACAATTGGCTGCCGACAATCTCGGCTTTCGCGCCTCTTCCACGCTTTCTCGCTTCGTTAAATTACGCTTCGCTTTTTGGGGAGCGTCGACAGCCTCGAATCATCGCTCTTCTCTCCTTCCTCTCCTTTCTCTCTCTCCCGGCGCTCATCCTGTTCCGATTAAATTATCGATGAATTATTTATCCAAGCATGGAAAGAGGAGGGGACAAAAAAAAAGGAGAGAATGTATCGCGATACGGATATTGCGAACACCGCGAGCACACAAAACCGATCCATCCGGTCGTATCCGATCCCCAGCCCGTTCCTCGTTTTCTACCTCCGTGCTTCAACCCTCTTTCCTCTCTTGTCGCCCTGCTCGCGGAATTATTAAAACTCGAACCAGCCACTACGACACCGATATATACGTATATATCTCGCGGGGTCGCCGGGGCAGGGGCGGTGGACAGGGTGCGCGGGTACACATACCGGGTGGCCGCCGGGCAGAAAACAATAAAGCCGGGCTATCATCCGGGACGGCACTTCCACCACTTCAACTTCCTCCTCTCTCTCCGTCCCTCGGCCGCCCTTTCTCTCTCGGAGCTTCCACTTTGGTCTACGAGCGCGGCCAGTGCTCGCTCTCCATTCAATTTAGATCCCACTTATGCTCTCCAGACCTCGGCGTCCGTACGTCCGTCCGTACGTACGTACGCCGTACGTCGTATTTATTGTATTTATTGTAAGCCGCTCCCATCCCCGGGCTTGAGTTAATATTTTCCTACGTGATCGCGCGCCGGAACCGACCGCCCCCCGTCGTCTCCCCTCATCGTCGCGTCGCGTCGCGCCTGTTTCTCGTCCCGCGATCGCCGTTTCCGCAACAGGAGCGTCGCCAGCCAGCCCTCATCGCCCACCCCCTTGACCCCGTATACCGGCGGCGCTGTTGATATCATGACCGAGAGGGTTGCGCCGCGACCAGACGGCGGACATGTAATTTCGAAGTTCGAGGAGGAGGACTGTGAAAAATTGCCACTGGGAATTAGTTATGAAGCTGACCGCCCACGCTCCCCGAATCTCATCCGACTTGGAACTGTTTCAAGTGCCCATCCTCCGACTTTGCATTGTGAAAAAATTTATCCCACCGGCGATCCTCCCCGGCTTTAAACATTTAAACAGGAAATGAAATACCGCGTTTGTTAATCGTGAAATCAGATTTAATTTTCGTTTAATGTTTAATTAAGCAAGAATTGAGAATCGAACAATAGCTATCAATTATTTGCTGCGTTCCAATTAAACGGAACTAATTGTAGTCTCGATAAGCAATACATTTTAATGTAAAACACGTGCGCGATTGGAATCAAAGCGAGTGCAATTCTGCACGATGAAACGGTGGTTGATTTCAAACTTAGCGACATTGCTCTCCGTAGAATTCCATCCGCTCCCCAGCCGGTCAGAACTTCAGACCGTAGTCACCTCGATGGAGATGCGGTCGAAGATAGCGTACCCTCGATACCCTTGTCCGCCAATTAGGTAAATTCAATATAATTAACTATATTCTAGGCGGATGGCAATCTGGAGGAGGATCGATCCGATTCCGAGACTCGTACGTCAGCTATATTAATTCGCCCTCCACGACAGTGCAGGTATTCACTTAAACAATGCACGTGTTATTCTATTTTTAGTTTTGTTCTAAAAATAATTATATAAAACCTCACGTTTTTAGAAATTATTTAATCTACATTAGCTACTAAATTTATTTTCTTTTATACTGTAAGGCACCTGTCTTTTTCATATTAACCACGTTCGATTATAAACGGGTGCTTACCGATCAAGATTCGTATCGGGCCTTTTAAGATAATGATTTACGTGAACGATGCNAACTCGTACGTCAGCTATATTAATTCGCCCTCCACGACAGTGCAGGAATTTACTTAAACAATGCACGTGTTATTCTATTTTTAGTTTTATTCTAAAAATAATTACATAAAACCTCACGTTTTTAGAAATTATTTAATCTACATCTATCAAATTTACTTTCTTTTATACTGTAAGGCACCTGTCTTTTTCATATTAACCACGGGCGCTTACCAATCAAGATTCGTATCGGGCCTTTTAAGATAATGATTTACGTGAACGATGCGTGAAGCCTCGTTCATCTACGAACTGCATCACCGGTAGCGAGACATAATAATCACTATCATCAACATAGTCGCGTATAATTCTTCTTCAAATTACAAGCCGTGTAAAGATCACAAATCGTTTCGATTGAAAGACTCATTTCTCAAATTTTCGCAGTTTTTCTTTGAAAAGAAAAACCAGTTTGACTGGAAAAATTATTCGCTTCGGTAAATTATTCGCGAAATTGTGAGTGGTACGTCCAGAATGTATAATGCAAACCGACGTACCTTTACGAGCGGATATATTAATTGCGTTCATTGATAGAACGAGCGTTGATTAACGGGGAAAATGTTTGCGTATGGCCTTTTCATTAGCATTCGTTCCGAGCCGTGATTTATCAAATAAATATTACCTAACCGGCGCGGCGGCGCCTGAAATCGCCGGCCACGTTAAATGTTCAACTGTCTTGTCACCAGTGACGGAGCGAAATTGGCTGGGGAATGAAACGCGACGGCATCACATTCATATTTCATTAAGTTAGACTTTTCCTGATACGCGAACAGAAGCGCACATTAATTCCTGTTAATTATTTGACACACTTGGCGCTCAGTAAGTAGAATAAGACGACGCGCACGCACTAGTCAGACAGATAGACGTCGTTCACTGTCTAACGTTAATAATAGTATTCGATGAAAACTCGTTATTAAATGCTATCTTAATTTTACCTATTTATATGCTAATAAAACTTTCCAGGAATTAAATGCCGAGAGCCGGCAATGTAAGGAAGATGTCACTGTTCCTGCTTGACAGCTTCATAGCTTATAAGAGTGAAAGCAGAAGCATGGGAATCAAGAAATTTATCTAACAACAAAATAGTACGTACACTTTAAGCGATACGTAATACGGATTGGCCGAAATGATTTTCGAAAAATGTGGGTCACGATTCGTGCAGGTCGGGAAAAGCTCGAAGTCAGCTTAGCTCGGTGAACGTGACCGAGGAAATCGAATTAACAGACGGAACGTGGAATTTCGGATCGATCTAATCGCGGAATGATTTCCGCGATCGGCAGAAACCGTGCGGAAAGCTCTTCCGAGCGTATTGTCGATGCAGCGAGCGTCGTAGGTGGATACCTGATAAAACCGAGGCGAGCGACCAATCGTTGCACCGCGCTAGTAGTATAGAGAAGCCGGCAACGATGCTCTGGGGTCACTTCCCCAGTCACGTCCCGGGGATCTGTAATTGAGGAGGATAGGAATCGACGTCGCCGGTAAAGCGGTAACGACCGCGAGCGATTCGACGAAGAGAGGATCGTCCGGCTTCGTCGTCGATTCCGGCCAGCCTTCTTCCACGTCCACCCTTCCCATTCGTGGGAAACGTGCTCGACGGGTGGAGATTCTCATCTTTTTATCTGCCACGCGGCACGCTTCCTCACGGCCGGGTCGCGGATCGTGTAGATCGTCGACCGATCGACGATCGTTGTCTGGATCGATCGTCGAAGAACACAATGCTCCTCGATAAGTCGGGCTCATTTCGTACCGCGGACAGTCCGTATCGTTTCCGTTACCGCGGACCTCCGGTTGTAACCTTCCATGTAAATCAGCCGGCGAGACACGACAGGTTTAGGCAAACGTCTAACGAAACTCGATACGCGGACCAGCTGTTATCTGATTGGCCGTAGGGAGAGAGGAAAAGTTCGCCGAGCTTTCTGGTCCCGCGGCCCGATCCCAGAGGCCCGTTCGTTCCGCTCGTTTCGCAGCGGAGAGACAGCTGAGTCTCTCCGGCTCGAAGGAAAAGGTCAACGGTTGCGTCTTCCTCTTGCCGCGCTACCGATGTCCCCGCGGCTGCGTCAGCTACTCTCTGGGCCCTGTTCGTCCGTCCAGAGCTGGTATACGTCCGTTTGTCTAGCGGATTGTCGCCGCGTCGTGTTCGAGTTACCGGTACAGACGGACCGTTGTGTCCCCGACGTAGCCGCATGTACGATCTTTGTCCGTGCCCGTGCTCGAGCGACTGAATGCCGGTTGGTAACACGGAAGTGCATGCACGCGATTCTACGGGAACGACGAGACAACGGATCGGCGGATGACGCCGCCGCCGCCGCCGCGGGTTAACGACTCCGTGGAAAGCGTTTTCCGCGGCCGGGAAGGTCAGCGCGCGCTCGCGGTTTCCGTCGTTTCTTCTCGCGTCTGACGCGTCGCGCGGCTCGTCTACTTACTGGGTCAGTCGGTCATAGTCGTGCAACGTATCAGCGGCGGCGCTCGCTTAATAGCCGTCGCCCGATTGATAGAATAAGCCGAGGTAGAAGATTAAAAGGCAATTATGCTAATAAGGGAAGATTGAATAGTGGCCGGAGCGATTAATAACCCGGCAGTCAGTCACGTGAACCTCGTAGACCCTCGTGCACCGCGGCATAATGGTGCTCGATGTAATTTAATAAATATTCCCGTGTGACGGGCGGCTAGTCCGCGGACCGGTGAACGTAATAATAAGCGAGCCGTAAGACCGGCGTAAATCGTGGCGCTCCTCGAGGTTCCCGGCTACCGAGCTGCTGCTGCTGCTGCTGCCAGTGGAAATTGTTTGATCCGTTGATCGAGAGCGACTGTATGACGCACAATCGCGCGAGACAGGAGAAAGGAGCCGGGAGTAATCGATTCGTTGAACGAGCGAACGCATATTGTCACTTTTCAGGCCCGGCGAACGAGCCCCGAGAGCCTTCGGCGCACTTGAAAAATTCTATTACACCGCATGAATCACTGACAGGTATTGAACGAAACTGTATTGTGGGACTGTTGCCCGAACGGCCGTCTACCGTGCCGGGGAATTGGCGAACAAACGATGATATCGTACGCGCGCACGGTCTAGCTATCGCGCGCGCCGTGCAAACCCGCCCAATATATTCCTGGCGACAGTTCCCAATTACCGACGCTGTCGCCGGGCCACCGACGAAATCGTCGCGACGCGAACCGAGTCACACACCTTGCAGTCGTTCGTACGTCGACCGCCGGCCGACTATCCATTATTGACCATGTACCTCTGACACCGCCTGGCACTTGCAACGTACACGTAGTCACGGACTCGCGGTAATGTTACTTAACCAGGACATGTTTACAACCCTATAAAAACGGTTCCTGTTCCAGCCGTTTCGTAGCAGTATCTGTCTGACGATAGACAACCTTTCTGATCGCGTTCGACAGCCCCGAGCCCGGAAGAGTGTTCGCGTCTGCGGCTTGTCTGCGCGACTGTTCAGATCTTATCGTCGAATAAGATCTGTTATTGATTCGCGGCGTTGGGGGAAACTAGTTTCTATGGAGTAATAGCCTGTACAATGTCGCGCCGATAGCGTTATCTCGAGTTCATAATGTCCGCGCCGCGAATTCTCTGCCCGTGTACCGTGCAAGCTCCGCCGCTCGCCGAAGAAATATGAACGCAGTAGGAGCACTGCTATCTCTACACAATTAAATCCTTTTACAGCGGCCTGATACCTCGCGGTCGATGTTCATTTTCCCCCTCCGCCGCTTAGATCAACGCGTTAAGTAGAATTCACGACCGGGTTCGAATAGAGCTCGAACTTAACACGGCTAAGAGGAATCTGGCCACCGTCGCGAGAGGGTTAACGGCAAAAAGTCGTCGATCGAGCCGAGTTAACCGCGCATCCTCGTTTCGAGGCAACAGCGCGAAGAAACTCGACGCCGCGCCGCGCCGTGGAAGAAGAGGAAGAGGAGGAAGAAGAAGTTCGGTAAGGTGGGTCTATGGGATGTCGGGTTGTGCTTAGCTCGTGTCAGGAATGTAATTCACACGCCGTTGGCATTCCGTTCCATTCCATTCCGCCCGCGGCTCCTCTTTTGTAGCCGGGCACCGGCGCGGCGCGGCGTCACGAGCCGCCGCGGTGTTCTTTTTCACCTGGCCACCTTTTCCCCTCCTTCGTCGGCCGGACTCGGCACGGTTTCGAGATCGCGAAATCCGTGGATCGTGTTCTCGCTGGTTTTGGTTAAATACCGAAACCCCTCCGTGTGGCTCGTTTCGGCGCGACTCTCGGGGCTCCATTACCAGAGCCGGGCAAGAAATCGGGGAGACGGTGGTCGGAGCGGAGAGGACCGTCTTGACGTTGATTCGCGGCGATTAGTCGAACAGAGCCGGCCGCCTTTTGAGACCCCCGCGGTTTTGCCCGAATTAAACGCGGGGAAAAAGTTCGGGCGTGCGCTGAATATCGAGCGTCCGAGTATTCCGTGGAAACGGTCCAGCATCCTCACGATAACCACGTTACCATCTCAATCACACGTTATGCCGCTTCTTCATCCATAACATCGTGGCATGTATAATGTAACGTATAACGTACACGTCTGTCTTGCGACAGAGTAACGTCCCGAGGAGGACCTAGCCCCAAAG
The DNA here is from genome assembly GCA_019453355.1 of Ceratina japonica. Lineage (NCBI taxonomy): Eukaryota > Metazoa > Arthropoda > Insecta > Hymenoptera > Apidae > Ceratina > Ceratina japonica. Next base: position 75,326 of record SMSR01000076.1, read on the forward strand.
CACGTGTTCCTATACGTACATATGTATACACAATAGCAGCGGCCGAGGCAAAAGGACGATCCCTAAATAATTCANATATACACGTCTGTCTTGCGACAGAGTAACGTCCCGAGGAGGACCTAGCCCCAAAGCACGTGTTCCTATACGTACATACATACATATACACAATAGCAGCGGCCGAGGCAAAAGGACGATCCCTAAATAATTCAACTCGAGCTAACAAGCTACAAATTTCAACAAATCCCATTGCAGGCGCCACTTTGTGCTCCCTTGTGCGGTGCTTAGGTATCTCTGTCGCGGCTCGGGAGCGAGCGGGCTGCATCGGTAGCCGGGCAAATCGTGGTGAATGTTAGGAGGACTGCATAGCATTACCAGAAGGACTCGGCGTCGACACGGCGGTGTCACGTGCTCGAGGAGCACCGCGGAGCCGCATTCCTCACGGTTCTTCTTTCGCGGGGCTCACCGGCGTCCAAGGCGAGGGTGTGCGCGAGCGAGAACGGCCGCTGGGAAACGGTACCGGCACCGTATTTATTACGACGTTAGCCCAGTTTAGCAAATTACTTGCATGCCCCCTTAACCGCACGCCGTAATGCATGCTCTCGCCACATTCTTCTGCCGTGTAATTCCGCCGCGACTGTTGCACTCCCGTGCGACTTCGAGCTTTCATCCGCTCGCGACGGTCAGCGGCTACCAGCAGACGATCCCCGGTTCGTTCTCGCGAATCGCGGCTAATGCGTCCGGGGGAATGCGCGCAAGCACGAAAGGGAAGCTCGCGAAACGAGCGATGCTCAGTTCACTGACACTCGACACGCTGTTATTTCGGCAATGACGGAAGTGAGTTAAGTTTCTGAGTGGTTCAATAGAGTCAATTTGTGGGCATGTATCAAGCGTAACCTTGGGCATGACGTTGCTGGTATCATCGTTCGGACGGGCCGCTCGATGATTGGCGCAGAAGGTTAAGGTTAATTTAATATTCATCGTTGTGTAAGCTTCGGAGCTACAGAACATCACGGAATGATTAATAGAGTAACTCTTTGTGGCGAGGGTATCGTACGAATTGAAATTATTGTGGGTTCATTCGAGGCTCGAAATTCTATAAGAGTCCGTTTTAGAGCCGGGCAGAAAAGCATTTTCGTAGAATTCAACCTCAGCTGCAATCTCGTTTACGAACGCGGGAAAGGGAGACAATAAACACTTATTATATTCGCTCAGGAACGAATGTAATTACAAACACTCGGGTCCGGTGAAAACGTCTTAGCCGGATTGCTTCGTTTACCCGACTCTCGACGCCACTTCCGGCTCGGTCCGCGTCCGTTTTAGCGTAGCTGCAGCGACGAGGACGACGACGAAGGGCGTCGAAGAATCGCGTGAAAAGAAAATCAAACTAGCTGCGCCGGTCGTCGCCCGTTTCGGGGCTGAAGAAGCTCTCCAGAAGAAATCAACGCCGAGGAACAATGGCGTTCAGAGCCGGCGGAGGTCTTCGGTAAATAGAGTAAGCACAATACGGTATATATTTACGCGGAAAAGCAGTCGCAGTCTTTAGTCGCAGGCCGTCGTGCAGCTTTTTCTCCCATTTCCCTAGTCTCGTCGACGTTTCTTTCGTCCCCCTTCCTCGAACGGCGAATAAACGGAGAACAGCCGGACGCCTAAGTGGCCGTGAACACGCTGAATGCATTTCAATCTCGTTCCACCGATTATCACCGGCCGTGGCCTCCACTTTTTCCCCGTTCGCTTTTCAACGCGTAACTCGCGTCCGCGACGTTCAAGTCCGAGCCTCGAAGAAGGCTAACGAAGAATAACACATTGTCCACGGCTTCCTACTATTATGATTATCATTACCATTATCGTTATTTCAGGACGATATGGCCTCGCAGACGACGACGACGACGACACCGCGAGCCGTTTTCCACTCTTTCCAGCCTGTCTCCCGGCTTTCATCGCTCGGAAACAGGAAACCACTGAGGAAAGCTTCCTTTTTCCTCGCCGAGATCTCATTCTCGTAATGCCATTCAACGACGCGGTGAAAAGGATGATGCGCCGCGATGCCGCGGCCTCGCTGCCTCTCCCAATACGGCCTCGTTCGCCGTTTCTATTAACGTTCCTCGGCGACAATTAGTTGCCTTTATTCTTGCCACGTTTCAATATATGCACATTTGTAAGAACGCGTACGACTTCAACTAAATGTTTCCCTTTACACGTTCCGTCCATCCATTTCTTCGGTACTGTTCTTCGACGAATCGATTATTTCCTATTTCCTTACTCTTAACGATTACGTATTTACAGCTTATAAATCGCAACACTCAGTCTCCTTCTAAAACTGTAAACCCCAAATAATGGTTCAAGAAACAGGTACGTACGTAGTGCGAATAATAAACNGTGCCTTTATTCTTGCCACGTTTCAATATATGCACATTTGTAAGAACGCGTACGACTTCAACTAAATGTTTCCCTTTACACGTTCCGTCCATTCATTTCTTCGGTACTGTTCTTCGACGAATCGATTATTTCCTATTTCCTTACTCTTAACGATTACGTATTTATAGCTTATAAATCGCAACACTCAGTCTCCTTCTAAAACTGTAAACCCCAAATAATGGTTCAAGAAACAGGTACGTACGTAGTGCGGATAATAAACGTGGATGACTCGGGGATGTAAATTCGCGTGGCGGACTTTAAGTGGCGATCGCGGATGAAGATAGCCAGGTGATCGGGCGCGAGTTCGTGGCGTTCGCCGAGAGTCCCGATTTTATCGGGCAAGTATAAACGACAGGAACGGGTGTCGATACTCCAATCGGCAACAAAGTAAACTCATCCCATTTTTCGCCCCATTCGATGCATTCCTAAATACTAACAGAGTTCTAAGCGAACGAGTTATCGACGTATTAACTCGCTCTCGTAGATCGACAGTTCATATCCGTTCGACGTACGAAGCAACGCTTGTTTTAATAATTTCAAGGCGCAGAAAAACGAACGACTCGGAAGCGCGGATGATGAATGAATAATTTAGAAACGAATCGCGTGAATAATTATGAGATATTTATCTGTTGAAAGGAGACTTATTAATTTCCCGTAGGTTTCGCGTGCGCCAGGCGCAAGGCTTGCGGTCTTAGCTGGTTCGAGTAGCCTAACGAAGCGATCAATACACCTTATCAGCGATCTCCTAATCAGGAGATACGCGGCGCGGGACGAAACCGCTGCGGAATATCGTGTTTGATCAGACGAAACCCCTATTTACTACTCCTGTCATCAAGGTAAAGTGTTTATTATCACGCTATTACCATATTACATTGTATCGCGGTAAGTCCCCGGTGAATTATTCACGCGCACGATCATGCTCCCGACTGCCTTCCCTATTCTAACTTCTGATAATTTCGCAAGTTTTATGCAAATGCAATTCTGGCCGGTACACAAATTCTTTCGATTTCTTCAACTCTTTCCTAATTGTTATTCTCCTAACTTTCATTCGATCAGTTAAATCGTCGATGAAGACTTCAGAGTTTACAAATGTATTGAAAATAAATCGCGTTTTAACGGATTATCAGCGTCCATATCTCAACAGGAGAGATTGGCGCCGAGTAAAGAGCGTCGGGGAAGGGTTACACTCCATGCCGCTGAATGAACATAATTTTAGCGTGCACGTGGGTGAAGCCCAACTAGCCTACCCGTGCCACGCCTGTTATTGTCCCCCTCCAATATCAAAGGGGAAACTACCCACGCGTTTAGGCTACCTGCAACTTCGCTAGTGCTTCCATGAAGTTCAAAGCGAATATTCGAACGGTGCAGCCTTACACGTAGGAACTTTTCATAGCTCGGACACCTGGCAAGCTTCGCTGCCCAGTTAATTAGCAATATGATTATATGTCCGCTTCTGAGATTGAAGTTGCAGCTTCTAAATTTCTGAAACTACCGCGCGGTAAGCTAATCGGTCAACTCTAGCTGCTCGGTTTATGCTTAACAAATACCTACCGTCTTCTCTTATGCTGCGTACTTTCCGATTTACCGAAGTTAGTTAATTAATTTTATAACAAGTACCGCCCCTCCTCCCGTTTGAACGAGTGAAAATTCTAAGCATCCCGCTGTCAATCACTGTTAATAATTCTGCTAGAAATTCTGATGATAATTAAAACCTCGTAAAAATTTCAAACCGTCTCTTGCTTTTCCCCCCTTTAGATCTTTTTTCAGTCATGAATTTCGTTCCGTGGAGCGTGCTAAACGCTATAAAAAATATGTTATTACGAAGTCTCTCGGTTTAGCCCCCTTTTATCACGGTAATGCACCAGCAGGCCAGGCCCCTCTGATAATGCATTTTGACCCATTTGTCCGGGGTCGCAAAAAAAGAGTGGGTATAATCTTGGCACTTTAAGCGCACGCTACATGCCTATTAACCGATGCGGTAATTCGTAGCGGGACGCGACGCGCGCGC
>SMSR01000076.1:80847-140737 GCA_019453355.1 Ceratina japonica
GCTGTCAATCACTGTTAATAATTCTGCTAGAAATTCTGATGATAATTAAAACCTCGTAAAAATTTCAAACCGTCTCTTGCTTTTCCCCCCTTTAGATCTTTTTTCAGTCATGAATTTCGTTCCGTGGAGCGTGCTAAACGCTATAAAAAATATGTTATTACGAAGTCTCTCGGTTTAGCCCCCTTTTATCACGGTAATGCACCAGCAGGCCAGGCCCCTCTGATAATGCATTTTGACCCATTTGTCCGGGGTCGCAAAAAAAGAGTGGGTATAATCTTGGCACTTTAAGCGCACGCTACATGCCTATTAACCGATGCGGTAATTCGTAGCGGGACGCGACGCGCGCGCGGCACAAAAGAGTCGCCACGAGCAAAAGGGACTATCTGTTACCAGGTGTTAGCGAGGGGGTTGCTGCAACTGCCACCGGTGTCATTAAATATAATTAAAAAGAGAAAAAGCCGTCAGTCGAGCGCGAGAGCGGGCGCGCGCGCACACGGCGATTCTAGGAAAAACCGAAAAAGAAAGAGTAACCGCGCGAAATTTACTTAATTAACAGCGCAATTACCCCGGGGCGAAAATATCGCCGGGGCCTGGGACGGTGCCGTGAACCGCGCGCGGATAATGAACGCACGATTACCGGGAGAACACATAATTACGGCCACTAAAAGATTATGGGAACAATGAATCAAAAGACCATCCTCGGCCATCCCTAATGCTTTTCTCGCTCTCGTATCGCGCGAAATTAATAAACGACCCCCACGAAACTGCCTCGCCACGCTGTAATTATCGACGCGGACCTAATGCATATTTGATATTCTCCCATTAAAAAACGAACCCGAGACACGTTAAAACAACAGGCAGTTACGATAATTAGCAATTATCACGTCGTCCCGAGCGTTGCAATAATTATCACATAATTGATGTTATTCTAATTATGGAAATATAAATTAAACTAAAAGTACAAAAACTAATAAATAATTGTCAGTATGTTCGTAAAATATTTTTTAAGTAAAACGAGGAAGCGCGAAGAAATAAGACAGTAAATATAGTATAGTGGGATCGGGGCACGCGGCAGATCAAACCGGGTGCGAGCCCGATATCGAAGGATCATGGTTGACAAGGAATCCGGCGCAATTAGACAAGAGTCGAGTGGCTCGGCGGTAATTACTCCGTGCAACGGCGCGGCGGTTATGTCGTTGCAGCCGGGGAGAAACGCGAGAGAGGCGAACGGGCGGTCGAACAAGCGTCAAAACAGCCTCATTAAGGTCATTAGCTTTCGACCGGGTCCAAAGCAAAAGGCACGGGCAGGGCGTAAGAGTAGCGGGTGCACGCTTGTGCACGCTTGTGCACGCCGCGCATCAAAAGATGTTACGGTCCATCCGTGAAACTGGCCGTACGGAGCTGGAACGACCGACACGTCCCGAATAAGCGGAACATTCGATGAACGGTTTTTGCCGGGCCCCGAGTCCCCGTAAAACTTTCGATTTACGTAGCGGGATGACTTTTTTTGCTCGCATTTCACGGGCTACTTGACGGCCATTACCAGTGACCGAGTGCCTTTACCGAGAAACGAACACGGGGCGACGGATGAGAATTAATTTTCCGCCTTTTGACGTGAAATCGGCGCCGAAAAAGAGCAAGTGGAGACAATGTTTGTTGTCCCGCGGGGAAACAACTGGAACGCGGTTCGTTGGCCGAGATTTAGGAACAAGCGATCGTTGAAACCCGAGAGTAGCTCATAGCCCGTTAATTAGTATTATTGCAAGAGTACGTTCGTTTAATTAAAGGACAAAGCACAGTCAGTCCCAAAGCTTCTTCGCGAGGCTTTGCCCAGGACTCTCCCTCTGTCTCTCCCTCTCTCTCTCCCCCGACAGAGTGGCCTTTTGTGCTTTCGGCTCGAAGCTTTTCCCACTTTCTTTGTCTCTCGTCCGTCTTTATTCCGGATGGTTTGCGCAGACACGCGTCTCGAGTAGCGCGTGGCCGCCCGGTTCCGTTTGAAATATCGAAGCAAGCGGCATTGAAAAATTCGTCGCCGGAAGGAGCGCGCCCGGCTTCCCTTCCCCTCGGCGGACAGGTGCTGGTAACCCGTTTCGGATAATTCGCGGGGAAAGCAAGACGGCGGATTCTCGAAACTGCTGCTCGACTTATTCACGAACCACCTGAAACGCGGCGCAAAGCTTTTTTGCTTTACCCCTTTGCTCTCCGGAAGGGGTTGCCGCGCGCAATAATTTGAATAGACCTTGCCCCATGTCAAAACAACCCTCGTCCTGAGCCAAGAAGTTGTTCCGTCTGTGTCGAGGGGATTTCTGCGGTCTCCTCCTCCTCCTCCTCCTCCCGACCGCTTCTTTTTATCCAACCCAGTGTACGTAACCAGCGCGGTTACTCAATCCGCGTGTTACGTTGAAAACAAATGTATTACGAACAGTACGTGCACGCGGAACGAAAAGTTTGTTTTCAAATCCCCTAATTTGTTACGCGTGCTTATTCAGACGATCGGGGCGCATGGAGATGCGAGTTCTTCGAGCTGAAAATTGAATGATCCACGAGTGCCACGGCCTTACAGAATCGCCTTTCACGTGTCTCCCTTGATGCGTCAAATAAGATGCAGGATACATTTCTACCGTGTCTGGCGAGGAATTCGTAATCAGACACAATGCGATATAAAACTAACTAAAAATATTTAGCAGACATAAGCACTTAAGGAACTTAAGTATTCGTGCTCCATGCAATGCAGATACAATATATATTTTCAGAAGCGTAGAGGTCTCAGTTATTCCGCAACGGAAACAGAGTAAAGTAACAAGATCCCGAAAACAGGAGTCTGTTTAAAAAGGACCAACGCGACGTCGTCGATCGTCCCGTAAATTCCCAATTCCCGCGACAATTCCTTTGGGCCCGGCTGCTGCCGGTCGTGGCCCACCGTCCCGACCTTCAACCCGTGGCCGGGTCTCGTACCTTCTGCGACGGCGGGCCTCGAAACGGCCGTGGAAATTCGAAACTCCGCGCCGCGTCCTGGCTTCTGCATCGTGTTGCATCGCGTCGCGCCGCGCCCGGATCGTTACTCACGTCGCGCACGAATAAACGCGTGCGTGTCGACTCGTTACGCCGAAATACGCTCGTAGAAAGACGTGACGTATGACGGGGGTCGCGATGAACGAACGGTCCATATATTCGTTGGAGACGAGCCGTTAATTGTCCCCCCCGTTTGGTCCGGCCGCGAATCGAATCGGCCGACCCGCTCGTGGTTCCCCCCCGGGTTCGCCTGACGCGGAAACGCCGGATGGAGACCGACCCTGGCTGGAATTCTTCTCACTTTATGATGCACTCGCGATTTATCGCGAGACTCCCGAGCCACGGAATCTCGAATCAACCGGCCGTTTCTTCTTTAATTGCGTTCCCCAGTACGCGGCCTTCCTGGAAGGGGTGGTCCGCGATTTTTGATTCAATCTACGAGCTTCGTTGCGAAAAACCTTTCGGCAAGGATGCGTAACACGAAACTCGACAGAACAAGTGTTACAAAAAATTACCAATAATTTTGCCAATCTTTTCTGTGACTAGGGAGTCCGCTTTCGTTTATACAGGCTTTCGTATAAACTGTTACGGTATCCGCGTGATAAAGAAATAATTTAAACGTTAATCGTGACCAGCGGCGGCAGTTTTCAAATTGACCGGATAAAGCCGCGTCACGGAACGTGCTAATTCACGCGGACGCGTCCGATACGTTAACTCGGTCCGGGCGAATGAAACGTTTTCGAGTGGTCCCGGAGCTATAACCGTACGTCAAGCAGAACTCGCGTTTCGAGACGCGGGTTAGGTAGGCCGAATTCCATTTGGGGCCAGCGGCGGCGGGATGGGTTCGCGGAACTCAGGTTCAGTTGCGGCTGTGTGCCGGCCGCCCGGCCATGTGTAGCATAGCCGAGTTTACGCGGTGCCATGGGAATCGGGGCTGATCGTTTTCCATCGTTTTGCATCGAGAAACGTCGCTCCGTTCGAGGCGGAGGGCTCGGTCTGTGGCACACAGAGCGAGAGACAGAGAGAGAACTGTCTTGCTGTTGGAATACAAATGCGTCTACGATCCGCGCGACTCGCCCCCGAAATCCAGACGTATTTGCTACGCACGACCGCGTCGCCCATAATAATGCGACACGAATTTAATCTCCAGGGCCCTATCGTAAATACGGTTCGCCTTGATTCACGGCTCGCACGATCGACCGTTCCGCAACTGGGGGCAAGTTTCAGGTATGAACCGGAGGATATCGAGTGTCCATAGAGGAGCGACAGCCCGGCACGAGAGAGAAAGGATTCTTTTCATTATTGCCCCGTACACCAACGCCCGGTTAACAATGGTTATAAAACATTCTATTAAGTAGGATCTACAGGATGCTGTTATCGTAATTCCGCGGATTAAGCTGCTATCGTAAGCGGCAGAACTGGTTTCAGATATATAGGTGCGAATAAAATTAGAATACGCTCGGGAATGNACACCAACGCCCGGTTAACAATGGTTATAAAACATTCTATTAAGTAGGATCTACAGGATGCTGTTATCGTAATTCCGCGGATTAAGCCGCTATCGTAAGCGGCAGAACTGGTTTCAGATATATAGGTGCGAATAAAATTAGAATACGCTCGGGAATGCAGCGCGATTCGCGCGTAAAGGAAATGATTGAACTCGGGATAGTTTTAGCTTATTGTCTCGGAGATGCGGAGAATTCAGGCGTCCAGGCAGCTGCCAAACGCGTTAAGATACGGCTCGTTATTCCAACCACGCGGACTCCGCTCGTTCCCGCGAATTAATGCCTCGATACTATCGGCGTGGCGAGGGTTAACGCGGCGTAACAGCTAACTATTCCGTGGCAAGTTAAAAATAACGGGACGAATTGGAAGTGTCGCATTACCGCCGGTGACACGTGTACATACGCTCTGTACATACATTGAACAGCGCGCTGTTCCACCCGGTTCACGACTCGTTTCCTCGCGGAGACGAGAGGAGGAGGAGGAGGAGGAGGGCGCGGCTGGAAAAGAAATAAGGGAAAACTAGCGCGGAAGCATGCGACGCAGGAGCGAGTGTAACCAGACGGCCGACAAAAACGCGTCAGCCGAGACTAATTGCGAGACGAGCGATGACAGCGCGACGTTCCTCGTGGAAAACCGTGAAGACTGCCTTGTCGAGGCGATCTGCCTTTTACTCCACGCGCGTGCACGGAGATTCCCCGTCGGCACCTCGGACGGTCCCCAGAGTCCCCGTGTGTATAATGACTGCCTTTTTTCGCACGATTTTATCCGTCTCGCGAACCAGCGTCATGTTAATCACTTAGAAAACCGTGGCGTGAGTCTCGGCTCCTCCGGTTCACATCGTCGGGATTTCGCGCGAGGTTCGTCGGCAACGTTGAACGGTTCCGTTGTAACGGCGGAGAGGAACGTAACGACGAATGGAATTAGCCGGTTTGGACAAGCGTGAAAATCGGCGGTTGAAAGTGGCGCCCGGGAGATATATTTCCCGAGCGAAAGCCAACCGTCCCGTCATTCAAGTTTAATCATATTCACGCGGCGCCGTGTTAACGAGACAGCCGGGCGGCTGGTCGGTCGCATTTAATATTTACCCGAGCATCGTTTCCGCTCGTTTAATTAAAGCGCGCCCTCCGCGGCCGGCCCGGTTTCTTCCTCGAGCCGCGATCGGTTCTCTCTCGGGGTACCCCGGCAACCGGTATTTACCGAGCCTGATTCGCAACGAAATTAAATCGGTACACCCAATCTACCGTCCGCTTTCGTGTTGCCCGTTTCATCCTTCGGCGTTCGTCCTCCTCTGGCGAAGCCGCGTATCTCCCCGCGTCTTCCGACGCTCCGGAAAATCGTTCGCCGCTCGTGCGCCTCCTTTTTTCGACGGCCCCGGACTCCGAATTAATCGTTAGCACGAGAGACAGCGGCGGCATCAACGCCCGACACGAATCCTATTAAGCCGCTGTTACTTAATCGATCGTCCGGAAATGATTTCGGTCGCCTTCGAAACACGGCGTCGGATTCGAAATTCTCGCCGGTAAGTAATTTAGCCCGAGGTCCTTGTCCAATTTCAAGTCTCGACAGTTCGAAAATTTAAAACTATTTCAATTTCAAACGTCGACATACAATAAGTTTGAACACGCGTAAATCCCGCCTGCGGTTACATATCATTATCTTCTCGATAGGTAAAAGCTTAACTTATCAAATACACGCATTATGAATCCGGACCAATCTTATCAGGCTGGAGCTCCATACCGTGCAAATAAGATTCTTATCCGAACGCAGGTAAACGCGATAACGATCGCGTAAACGAGTCGAAACAGAGGGTAAAAATTCGAGATACGAAACGCCGCCGAGGTGTACGGACAATTAAGTTTTTTGCGGTAGCTCGTTTTGCTACCAAATTGCCTCGGGCCGGAGAGGCCTGGCCGCGGGTCGGAAAAAATGCAGAAAACGCGGATCGGCTTGCCGTAAATCGTTGTCACCGGACAATGAGTGGAAGACGAATCGTACCTTTTTGCGGCCGCCGTCCTCCTTCTCTCTCTCTTTTTTCCTTATCTACCTCCCTACGGTGTTCCCGGGCTGGTGGATTTTCATTAATTTGCTCGTACAAGCTGTCGGATCGGAATCGGCATCCGGCGCCGCGTCTTTTGACGCTCCGCGGCGAGCATTCCTTCGGCACCCTGCCTTTACGACGCCGCTTCTTCTATTCCCACATTTGCTTCGGGCGTTGTGTAAATGGCAGCGGCCATGCAAATGTCGCATTCGCGCCGATTCATTACGAACGTGCTTCTAATAGAATTACAGAATCATTGTGCAACAGTTGGAATATTTTAAATAGATCCCAGACTTACTATTGTAATAAATGAAAATTAATACTTCTTTCATATGAGAATCGAATAGGTATTTAAGATTTATGATGTTAATTCTGCATATGCATGACATAAGAATTTTTTACAACGTTAAACGCATTCTTTAATGATGTCTGACCATGAACTGTCTCATTCTACTTCCAACGCGCTACGTGTATTTATCATAGGTTTTAATTTAATCACAACGGTCACTGTTTTAATTAATCTTCAGTGAAAGTAATAAACAATTTACGACAAATTCAGATTCGGTCATAAATAGTTGGAAGCTTTATTGCATAATTTTCGAGGCTGAACGAACGCGTAAGCTGAATTAAATCTTGCAATCCTTATCGCGAAGTATATTTTAATGGATTCTAGGGTTGGAAATTAATTTTTATCGGATCCGGATGAATCTTTCGGGCGCTGACAACCGAAAACGGGCGAACGCGATACAGTAATGAGGCTCGGGAGCGAGTTCCGCAAACACAGGAACCGATGTTAATCTTGCAGGCAAATAAGCGAATTTACTCGTCCGCGGCACGAAATTTTAATTGCGCGGAAGCATCGATTTAATTAAACGGGCGAACGAGGGAGAAGGCAGCGCGGCGCCGTGCAGCGAAGCTTGATTGGCCCGGAAACGCTTATCGCGAATGAAACGAGGCAGCGAGCACGGAGGAATCCGGCAGGGAAAGAAGTCGCGGACGAGAGGAACGGAGTAAGATCGATAAACGAAGGCCGCGAGGCGATGCGACGCGACGGACGGCTTGCGAGCTTTATCCGAACGTTCCAATTACCGGGTTCAGATCTCGGATCTGCGCCCGGTTTATTTGTACGCTTGTTCCGGCTTGTGTACGTGCACTTGCGTATGCACGCACACGCGTCGCGGGCCTCGCGAGCCAGAACGGGGGGGACACACGCGAGTGCGAGCGGGCGCGCGCTCCCGCGGTGCCCGCGGACAGATACCATCGGATGGGAGCCGAGCCATGTAATTGATTCAGGCCGAAACAATGAGCCTCTATGCGGAATCGTAACGCGTACGTTGCGTGCGCGTCTTACACGATGCGACGCCCCGATGCCACGGATCCAGCTCGGAAATTCACGGCTCCGTGAAGCTCGACACCGTCCACCTTTCTCAAGCGGACGCCGCCGCCGCCAGTGCGATGATCGGCTATCGCGGAATACATTTACCCCGTATTCGACGTTTCCACTCTGTCAGTAAGCGTACGCATATCCTTATATTGTATTACTATGTAAAGAACTAATTAGTCAATGGAGATTCCGTAAAGGAAAGAAAACATTATGCAGGAATTTTCCTACTTCGAACTAGTTTGAATTGCAAAAGAAGATCTATAAGACAGATAAATGGTGTAGTTTATACTTGAGTTATAGCACTTCGCCGAGGAAAATTCTTCCCTGAGGCGAGCTTAATCTTTCCGAGTAGTATCGCTCCATGTACTCATAATATTGTAAGCAACGTGATAAGGAATTACCAATTCAAATACCAAATTTATTATCATTGCGTATAATTATCTGCGTGCTCGTTTTAATATTAATTATGTGTACACTGAATTTAGTACTACATCTGTCACATTAATTCCTACGAAATCCCATTCAGATATATGTATTTTCGACCGTAAAATAACCCTTTATTACTCGCTGACTCCGGCGAAATGCTTTTTCGCTCTTTCCACTAGCCAAGGGCTAGCGTCATCGCCAAAGGGTAGAAAGGCATCGGCATTCGTTCATTGAGATGGGAGAGANCTGAATTTAGTACTACATCTGTCACATTAATTCCTACGAAATCCCATTCAGATATATGTATTTTCGACCGTAAAATAACCCTTTATTACTCGCTGACTCCGGCGAAATGCTTTTTCGCTCTTTCCACTAGCCAAGGGCTAGCGTCATCGCCAAAGGGTAGAAAGGCATCGGCATTCGTTCATTGAGATGGGAGAGAGTCCGGCGTTCGGCGTATGGCGGAACGACAAATGTAAATAGAAAAGCGACGCGAGTGCCGGCCGGACAAAGGCATCACGAGGGAATAAAGCCCGGGGACTTTTATTATAATAATCTGCAGCGTATGCAACCGAATGCTCGTCTCGTGCGCTTCCTTTTTCCCCCTTTTTTTTTTCCAACCCTCTCTCAGTACCCCTTACCGGCCAGCGCGCGCGCAGTCCTCTCTTTTTACCGCTTCGCGATGCACTTTATTGCGAGCAACCCCTTTTTTTCATGTACCGCGAGTGAGCCCGCGCCGCATCGAGACGTATCGCGAGGAGAGCAACGCGTCATAAAAATGCGTGCGCACTAAACGGCCAAGACAGGGAAACGAGGAAAATGTAAACGCGTCGTGCTTTCGACAGCATCGCGAGCATCGATGTGTCTGCGTACGCGCGGGAACGAGGCCTCGACGCACGAGGGAACACCGGGAACAAGTGTTTCCGTCCGGCTTCGTTCCAGAACCGGAGCCGGATTAGAAATGTTCGAGCCGGCTTGGAAAATCGTGGAAATTGTAGCGGTTGGTAAACAGGCCGAGAGGAGAGATAGGAAAGCAGTGGTTTTTAGAGAAGCAGGGAAAACGTGGGTTGTTTCAGAGAGCAGCGACTTCTGCCCTCGAGAAGTACCATTTCGAACATCGTAGATTTCTATTAAAGATAAAGGCGGACAATCCTAATGAATGATAATGGATAGTTGTCGTCTGAATTTTTCCGAGAAACGTTGTTGCCGATTAACACAACCTATTGAATCGTATCCGAGAGATCTATCCGAGATATCGGCTGCCTAAGACGCGTTTACATCGAATCATCGGAGATAATGCGTGAGGAAATAGAAAGGGGGCGGGTAATCACGGGTAAAGGGGCGTCGATAGACAAAGTGCGATGTTGGCACAAAGCCGTGGCTCGCGTTGGTAGAAATTTAATTACGGCGTCATTTCCACGGGAGGGTCGCGTCATCGCGAGTGATGCGAGCCGCGAATAAAAGAAACGGGCGGAGAGACCGGGTGAACCCACAATGACGCTCCTTTTCGCGCTTCCATCTTCCATCATTAACGAGCCCCGCTTCTCCGTGGATCCTTGTCCGCGGTCCTAAGGACTTCAACTCGTCCCCCGGCTCCGGTGACACTTACGCGCCGATACGTGGCTCGTGCTCGCGTAATTATGCCTAATTGTAACAACGCGGAGGAAGAAAAGCGCGAGCGGACAAAAGGGCGGAGGAAGGGTCGCGCCGGGTCTTCTTCGTCTCGAGGAAGGAAAACGGACCCCTCTGGCATCGTCGTCGGCTGCGCGATGCGCGGGATTCCGCGGCGAAAGCGCGTGCCGAACGCGTAGGCAAATGGTGAACAGTGAACGTGCAATTTATTAGAGCGCTTCCCCGTTTCGCGGGCCTCCTTTCTATCCTCCCTCTCCCCGACGCTTTCTGAGCAGGCGTCATCGTGGTAGCGTGATAACGCTGATGAAAATGATAGCGCAGACCGGCGCCTCTGTAATTACGCAACTCGTCACGCGTCCCAATGGCATAAGTATCCCCCTTTCTTTCGCGCACGCGATTGTCCTGCTGTCCGCGCGGAGTAATTGAAACGGTAGAGAGGCCTCTGAGAATTCGAGGTGTATGCATTTTTTTTTTCTCTGTCTTTTTGAAGAAGGTGAGTGGGTGACGATGGAGGCGTTTTGGAGTGGAACTGAAAATGTCGGTCATAGTACGGCTTGGTTTGGAATGAGAATAACATGGGAGAAGAATGAGAGCAACGGAAAGCGTAATTGGAAATTTCGAAAAATTCTTTTTGGTCGTGATTAGCGAGTGAAAGATCGAGTGGCGGAGGAAATTCGATCATTAAAGTTTTTATGATTCTAAGATCGATATTTATTGGGAAACAGTGAGTTATGTATCCTTGCGAATGAAACAGTATCAGTTTCATTCAGTTTACTTAGAACAGAAAAACTTTTATTCAGGGAAACAAATGATGCTATCGTCTTTATTATCTCGTATCGTTAAAAGTGCAACCTAAATAGTTAAACCTGGTGCTATTCGTTCCAAACGAGTCTACGAATCTGGATCTCATCATTTTAGCTTGGCCTAAATTACTCCGAACGCATTTACGCGCCTTGAAATCGTTTCACCTGCTCTAAATACAAACTATCGCGTTCTCAAAAAAAAAAAGAAATTTTCCCAGTCAGAAGGAACGCCTCTCTCTGAATCGAGCCGAACGTAAAACCGCTAGCCCCATCTGCACTCCCGGCTGGCAACCCCAGATCGAAACGGCGCTTCCCGTGAAAGCTCTAACTCCATTCGAAAGCTGCGCCTTTACCAGCTTTCAAACCAGCCGGGAATTTGGGTCACCCGTCTGAATCTGGTCTAAAACAAAAGCAGTCTCACGCTGCTGCGTCACGTTCGTTACCAATGGCATCCGCCCTTCCGGTTTTCATACCTTTGGAAAAAGCGTACCGTCTAACCGCAACAAGCTTACAACGCGAAACTAGAGGCGCTTTCTGGCGCGGCCAGTAAAAAGGGGCTAGGATCCGAGTATCAAACAACGCCGCAACATTTTAAAAACCATCCGTTCGCGTTTGCGAAAAGATGGAAAAACGCAGAGTTCGGTCTCTATGACGCGGAACCTTCGCATGAATCCGTGCTCGGATTTATTTCCTAAGGAAAACCGCGAACGTTTTTCCTCGGAACGGTGAAAACTGCGGCGAGAGTCGACGCTCGCATTGGATGCGAAGCAGACGGATTGAATGAAATTCGCGCTTCCGCTTACCGCGGGAGAAGACGTCTGGCCGTTCATCGAACGACGACGCAGCGCGCGACGTCGGGCGTCGAACGGCTCTCGAGCGGCTCTCCTCTCGTCCGTGAATCATCGGCGTACACGCGTTCCGCGTGAATGTGCCTTATTCTTACGCGAGAAGCTCGTAACCTGACGTTTTGTTGCGGTCGGTTGCATGCGAGCGCGCATACCGATTCAATCCGATAAGGTGGCTCGCCGCATGAAAGTCATCGTGACTAATTAGCGTAATGAAGATCGACGAAGAGGCAGAGGCTGGCTCGCGGTGCGCCACGGCGCGGCGGCGTCGGCCACAGAAATTATTGAAAGCTTCCGTCGACGTTGAACCGCTCGCGCCTGCTTATTGTCGGTCCGTCAGCCAGCCGTGCCGTCGCTCCGGCTTCGAATCCCGTGAACCAGCGCGACGATCGACGCGGAAATTTCTCCGCAAACAACCGATGAATCGCGCGCATGTATCTCGTATTGATATTGAGCTTCGCGAAATTCCGTCACAGTTTTTCTATCTGTTTTTTCACCGCTTGTGTCTACTGTCCGTACACCGTGTTTGCGTAGGTCGGTTTGTTACTCATTCCTTGTTGAACCGGATTTTTGGCTACGTTTGTTCAGCGATCAGCAATTTTTAAATGTCATATATAATTTCTAATTGATTCTCGGGAATGGTAACGCCTCGCATTAAGTTCGAATAAATTCCTGTGACATCGTATTAAATTCCATCGAACGAAGCCAGCGCTCAGCTCCACGCACCTATCCTACCTCTCCGAGGGAAATCAGAGCGCTCGAGTTCCTAAGCAGCCAGGCGTTCGACTATTGTCATACATAGCGTTGCGCGGCCTAAACGCGATCTTAATCCTTCGACGTCGAACGTGTAATGAAGCAGCGCGCGGAATGCTTGACCTGATTTCAACGACGCGACACCGACTAATGACTCGGCCTGAATTCTACTGCGTTACGGGGGTGCGAACAACCCCCGGGAACGCGAGGATCGCGACACGTGTGTGTTGCACGCGTACGCTTTCCGTATACGAGCGTGCAGGTGCGACGCGCTCAACTGGGTCTATAAATTTTCATACGCGAATGCACGCGTTTTTTATTCAGCTCTTAACTATCCGATGGACCGATGAATGCGATCATGGCGAAGTCATCGAGTGGCAGGAAGAATGAATAATCCTGATTCTAAATAAAAGATGAAAATGCAAAACGAAATTTTCAAATGTTAAAATAATATTATATTATATATATAATTAAAAAATTTTCATTTNTTGCGTTCCCCAGTACGCGGCCTTCCTGGAAGGGGTGGTCCGCGATTTTCGATTCAATCCACGAGCTTCGTTGCGAAAAACCTTTCGGCAAGGATCCGTAACACGAAACTCGACAGAACAAGTGTTACGAAAAATTACCAATAATTTTGCCAATCTTTTCTGTGACTAGGGAGTCCGCTTTCGTTTATACAGGCTTTCGTATAAACTGTTACGGTATCCGCGTGATAAAGAAATAATTTAAACGTTAATCGTGACCAGCGGCGGCAGTTTTCAAATTGACCGGATAAAGCCGCGTCACGGAACGTGCTAATTCACGCGGACGCGTCCGATACGTTAACTCGGTCCGGGCGAATGAAACGTTTTCGAGTGGTCCCGGAGCTATAACCGTACGTCAAGCAGAACTCGCGTTTCGAGACGCGGGTTAGGTAGGCCGAATTCCATTTGGGGCCAGCGGCGGCGGGATGGGTTCGCGGAACTCAGGTTCAGTTGCGGCTGTGTGCCGGCCGCCCGGCCATGTGTAGCATAGCCGAGTTTACGCGGTGCCATGGGAATCGGGGCTGATCGTTTTCCATCGTTTTGCATCGAGAAACGTCGCTCCGTTCGAGGCGGAGGGCTCGGTCTGCGGCACACAGAGCGAGAGACAGAGAGAGAACTGTCTTGCTGTTGGAATACAAATGCGTCTACGATCCGCGCGACTCGCCCCCGAAATCCAGACGTATTTGCTACGCACGACCGCGTCGCCCATAATAATGCGACACGAATTTAATCTCCAGGGCCCTATCGTAAATACGGTTCGCCTTGATTCACGGCTCGCACGATCGACCGTTCCGCAACTGGGGGCAAGTTTCAGGTATGAACCGGAGGATATCGAGTGTCCATAGAGGAGCGACAGCCCGGCACGAGAGAGAAAGGATTCTTTTCATTATTGCCCCGTAACACCAACGCCCGGTTAACAATGGTTATAAAACATTCTATTAAGTAGGATCTACAGGATGCTGTTATCGTAATTCCGCGGATTAAGCCGCTATCGTAAGCGGCAGAACTGGTTTCAGATATATAGGTGCGAATAAAATTAGAATACGCTCGGGAATGCAGCGCGATTCGCGCGTAAAGGAAATGATTGAACTCGGGATAGTTTTAGCTTATTGTCTCGGAGATGCGGAGAATTCAGGCGTCCAGGCAGCTGCCAAACGCGTTAAGATACGGCTCGTTATTCCAACCACGCGGACTCCGCTCGTTCCCGCGAATTAATGCCTCGATACTATCGGCGTGGCGAGGGTTAACGCGGCGTAACAGCTAACTATTCCGTGGCAAGTTAAAAATAACGGGACGAATTGGAAGTGTCGCATTACCGCCGGTGACACGTGTACATACGCTCTGTACATACATTGAACAGCGCGCTGTTCCACCCGGTTCACGACTCGTTTCCTCGCGGAGACGAGAGGAGGAGGAGGAGGAGGAGGGCGCGGCTGGAAAAGAAATAAGGGAAAACTAGCGCGGAAGCATGCGACGCAGGAGCGAGTGTAACCAGACGGCCGACAAAAACGCGTCAGCCGAGACTAATTGCGAGACGAGCGATGACAGCGCGACGTTCCTCGTGGAAAACCGTGAAGACTGCCTTGTCGAGGCGATCTGCCTTTTACTCCACGCGCGTGCACGGAGATTCCCCGTCGGCACCTCGGACGGTCCCCAGAGTCCCCGTGTGTATAATGACTGCCTTTTTTCGCACGATTTTATCCGTCTCGCGAACCAGCGTCATGTTAATCACTTAGAAAACCGTGGCGTGAGTCTCGGCTCCTCCGGTTCACATCGTCGGGATTTCGCGCGAGGTTCGTCGGCAACGTTGAACGGTTCCGTTGTAACGGCGGAGAGGAACGTAACGACGAATGGAATTAGCCGGTTTGGACAAGCGTGAAAATCGGCGGTTGAAAGTGGCGCCCGGGAGATATATTTCCCGAGCGAAAGCCAACCGTCCCGTCATTCAAGTTTAATCATATTCACGCGGCGCCGTGTTAACGAGACAGCCGCGCGGCTGGTCGGTCGCATTTAATATTTACCCGAGCATCGTTTCCGCTCGTTTAATTAAAGCGCGCCCTCCGCGGCCGGCCCGGTTTCTTCCTCGAGCCGCGATCGGTTCTCTCTCGGGGTACCCCGGCAACCGGTATTTACCGAGCCTGATTCGCAACGAAATTAAATCGGTACNGATCGGGATACTAAAAAATTGTAACGTTCCTAATTAATACTCGCGGCGGGAAGACGGCTAGAGGTAGTAATCGCGACGGAAGGTCGTAACTGTCAGTAAACGGGAAGATGGCGGTACATATTTAACATCTTATCGATCTATCGTTATCGCGATCGGATCTCGGCTTCGCACTCGTCCGGGTCGTTTAATTTCGTGCGAGACACCGCCACCGTGAAAGCGTTTCCCGTCGCGTCGCGCGCGGGGCTCGTTCCGCTCGAGACGGACCCGATAAATAATTAGCGCCGTCACCCTCGGGGGATAATGTGCCCCTCCTCGCTCGAGGCGAGGGAACGGTTAACAAGCGTAAAGGCGTCGCGGCCGTATCCTCTACGGCGCGGTCTTTTCTTTCGTTTTCGTTGACAACTTCTTCGCGGCGATTGAGTTAGATACATCCTTCCCCGATCGTTAGCCCGTGAAGGATCAACGGTTTGTGGCGATCCCCGGTTAACGACGCGAAAAAAGTGGAAGGAAATTGCTGTAGGCGTGAACGAGTTAAACGCGGATGATTTATACGGGGCGCGGTCATTTAGTGAATAAAAATCGCACGTCTATTTATCAAATTTTTCAAGCCGCCAGTTTTTTCCTTAATTAATATTGACATCCGTGAACTATAAAGCGGAGGAAGAAGATTATGTAGGAGCGCGAAGTTGCGAGCCCTTCGGGAACGGGAGTTCCATTTTCTCATTTTACAGAATTGCTCTTTAGCGCAATAAACGGTGAAGGGATTACTTAAGACGATGAAGTGGTTCGCCGAGTATTGCGGTTGTTCTCGTCGAACTTCGGACGAACAACGATGTTACCACGTCGAATTCTCAATTTTCTTCCTCAATAAGTGCGATCGTCGTTTTACCGCGCGGGTCCGACGATCGATTTAATGGACTCCGAACGTTTCGTCGGCAACGAAAAGCCGCGGCAATTTCGCTCACGGATATTCCGACATTATCGATACACATATATTTACTCGTCGCTGGATGCAATCGCATCGGGCCAATTGGTACCGGCACGCCGCGGTTCCAACTCCTCTTCGATCACCTTTGCACCGTACTTACGCGCGTAACCTTTCCGCCGCCGACGGAGCTTTTACGGCGTTCCTGGTTTTCACCCGCTGGGTACTTACCTGAAACAGGAAAAGGAACGAAAACGTCATTAACTCGGCCGATGCATGCAAACGCGAGGTGTTAAAGTTCGCGCGCGTCCTGATTTTCCCTCCGCGGCATCGCATGGGAAAATTATGCTAACGCCGGCTCGGCATCCGTTCCGAGGTTTTAGAACCTATGATCTCGGCCGGGATCCGCGAAGACACGTCCCGTTAAAAATTGCGCTCACGACCGTCGAACAAGCGTCGTGATCATCAACGAGGTCCTGTTTCGTAAAGGCATATAATGCTAGACTGCCAGTAATACCCGTAATGTAATGTCAAACGAGTGGTCGCGTGATTTTCGAAGTACGCCGCATTTCAATAATATTCTATTATAAAATTGCGAAACGGTATTCAATTACTTATCGGCGAAACACGCGACATTAGAAACTTTCCAATGTGCCCGATCCGTGTTAGAACTGTTATGTAAAACTCTATTACAGATGAGAGTATCAGATGAACTCTCTTCCTTGTCAATGTGTTCGGTCGGCGTTGAATCAATGTCCGATTTAACTATGAAACAAACCAGAACAACGTTCGACACTCGAGGGTCGCTATTAACCTCTTTGCACCCCGGGCCGGCCGATTTTCTCTTCCGATCCCAGCGGCGCGAAGGGCAGGGACCGGACGCGTCCAATTTGTCGGTTAATCGACTCGGGCAAAGGGTTAAACACTCGGCCCAACAGATCCGGGACGTGCGTTTACGCACGGGCTGCGACTAACTAGCCATTACTTTTTGATTTGTGTGTCATGCCGTGGCGATGCCGAAGTGCGTCGAACTCGTTTTATTGTCCGGCTCGGCCGATGTTATAGTGACGATGATCGCGCGAGGTTCCTAAAGAACGAGTTTCATAAATAACCGAGCGGAGGCGATGAAGAACATGAAACGGTCGCAAATGAGGCACCGATGTCTCTCGCCGAGGAGCTCGATTATAAACATATTCGTCTTCGATTCAGCCGACTCGTTCACGTGCAAAATGGCCAGGAATATCATCGTGCGTTTTAATACGGAGTTATCATAACAAATGGTCTGAAGAGAATTAATTAACTGTATTATTGCAAATTTTACAAAAAGTAATGTTTCCCTCCCATTATTCCCGGCATCCCATTACTCGGATATTACCGCGTATCGAAACAAATAAATCAGAAAAATGGCGCTACGCGCGTAATACAGCCATGATTTGCACCCCCATTACGTTTATACGCACAAATCATCCCCCGCTCGCTTGCTCCATATAAACGCGAATAATTGCAAGCTCCTATTGTGTCCGCAGGAAGCGAACTCTCTGACGCAGTTTTTCTGCCAGATAAAATTCGCCAACCTAAAGTATTTCAAAGCGAAGAAGTGGCCGAGCGTTTACCCCGGGCCTCGGTTTCGCTGCCATCCAGCTAATTCTTTCTCTGAGCGCGGAATTACCGCGATCTCCATCTCGCATCGTTTTATCAGTGTCCAAAAGGCAGCGCGCGCCTCGCGCATAACTCTCTAACGCGAAGGGCTACTTTTCAACTTTTTACGCGTCAGCGTCGCGGCCACGCAGGGCGCGCATATATGTACAGCGTACGCGCGTTTCAGCAGCGCGGCGTCGCGTTACAACCGTACCGCTGGTACACGAGATCCACGAGCTGTGCGCATGCATATGTTTCGGTTCAGGCACCGCGGTGTGTAAGCTCGCGAGAGAGCTTCGAATGATGTATAGAGGGCTGCGCGAGACCAAATGGACCCGGTCCAGAATTTTCGTTTCTCGCGATCCTCGCCGGGCGACCACCTTGACGGGAGATACGTATCTCCCTCGAAATCGTTGCCTCACATTCCGTATTCGAACGCTCCCGGACGTACGTACATCGATTCTTTTTCTAAAGAAAAATAAACGACGGACGGATATCGGATAAAATCTGATGAAACGTGCGCGCGATTACACGAGATCCGGACGGAAATACGAGTCGAACGGACGGAGTATTTTAGCGGAAATCTAGAGAACTTGGACAGCGCACTGAAATTGCGATCTTTCGATGCCGAGGAATTTTTTACGAGAACGAACGGCGTATTCTTCAAATAATAATAGTAGATACGAAACACGCGAACGCAACGCGCGAGGTATCTCCTCGCGCGTGTGTACGTGCGCACACGAGGCGCAGATTTATTACGAGTGCCGGACGCGGGAAGGAACGGGCGAGGAGGAGAGACGCGGCTCTCGACGCGAGGAGGCTAGGAGCCCTTTTATAATATGTGGATATTTAACGATCCACCGTGAAATAGTTTACGATGGACGTATTTATTAAACGGCGCTGTTTACGCCGACTAACGAGCCACAACTATTTCCAGCGCGCACCGCGAGCTTAGCTCTCCGGGCGATAACTTAGCCCTGATGTTACTTAATTGCCCATCGATACCTTGAGAGGTCAGTTCGGAGCGTTCAATACGATACTTATAAAATTGCCAGCCGAATCCGAACTGCAGAGATTGATCCGACGCAAATGAATAGTAGAGGTCAACAACTTATGCGAGATCTCCCGTGAATTGTCCTTCGTGAAAAGGATAGGTACACGTGTAGGTACATACGTATATATTCTTATTTTCTCGTAGCGATGTATTTTAACATGATCCCATATTGCTCGTTTACTCATATTATCCATCGGATTTATGTCCTCCATCGATATCCATTTGATAATCACGATCCTTTGTGCGGCCGTCATTCGCGATCCCCGAGCGACGTCGCGCTGCCCATTTACATTAATTCATATTTCATCGCGAACAACGCGGTGCAATCTTTATAAAGGCCCCGGCATGGCATGGCACCGCGAATTCCTTCCGCTCACGGAATTTTCGATTCGCCTCGGCGCGGCGCCGAAAGTATCCGTAGCGCTGAACAGAGTACAGGGGCAGAGGAGGGAGAGGAGGAGAGAGGAGGTACGGATGGGTTCGAAGTCTTGNGGCGCCGAAAGTATCCGTAGCGCTGAACAGAGTACAGGGGCAGAGGAGGAGAGAGGAGGAGAGAGGAGGTACGGATGGGTTCGAAGTCGAGAGATGGTCGCGAATTTATTTAGTGGAGTGTACACCTTTAACCCTTTCGTTTGGAGCTGATATACGGCCGGGCGAAATAAAGAAGTCGTAAGGCCCTGGGCCAGCTCGGACCCTGATCCTGCTTTACCGCGCTTCCTGCCCCCCGCCCTTCCTCCTCTCACCGCTCTGCTCCCTCTTTCACCTCCTCCTCCTCCTCCGGCAGGCTTACCTCCATAGAGTTGCAGCCCCGAGATCAATTATTATTACCAGTCGTAAATAAATATCAATATATTTCCTATACCCCTACCGTCGCCCCCTCCCCTTCTTTACGGATCTCTCTTTCTCCTTTCTGCTCTCCGAGTACTAAAAATCCTTTCTCGCTGCGGTCTCTTTGTGACGCACGCCGCGGCAGACGTCCGAGCTTGTCGAGTTACAAGATGCTTGTACGCGAGCATACGTTTCTCTTTGCTCTATTCTCCTTTGCCCACCGTCTCGCCCCGTCTCCCTCCCGCGCCGAGGGAAGACAGTCCCTTTCGCGGTATTATAACAGCGGAATTCTTTGGTCCCGGCCGGCAGGAAAAGGCCCACGCACTCGCTCACCTCTCTCTAGGAGACTCTAGTTGATACCGATCGGTGGAATGTCGTGAGAAAAGGAACGGGCGACTCGGATACGTTGAATGGAGACGTTCCCGACTGGTTTATTGGGACGTTCGCGGCGATATAAGCCCAGGGCAGAGACTCCGGCGCTCGTATTTCGCGCAACACGACGGACACAGGGGATAAGTAAATGGTTCAGCCGGCGAACGGGCCGGACGAAGCTGTACGAGGGAATTGCGACGAGCTGCTAATACGGCTAATGTTTCCGCGATTACACCTGTCGCGAGTGGCTAATCGCGCCGCGGCCGCTTAATTTGTTGCGCTCTTCGTCGCATGGAACTCCAGCGGCGCACGCGACCGGATGAGAAATGCTCGATTACGTGGCCGGCAGGGGTGAACGCGGCTCTCGCGTGTCTTTATTTTAATAAAATTTCCTCCGTGTTGATGCAGCTCGCTCGAAACGTCAAACAATCATTTTCTCTCATTATCTTAGGTATCAAGAATCAAACCGTAACCTTCAGCCTTCAACCTTCAACCGTAAGTAGAAAAAACGATTTCAGAAAACATAATGTAAAAATTACAAGTTGGATCATATTCGCTTCGTTGGATAGAAAATTCCCTGGTTCTTGAGACATATTATCCTCAAGGTGTCACAAATGAGGGATTCGGTGTATTTCCAAAAATTAATAAAACTGCAGGACTCACTATACATTAAATGTACATGTAAGGGAAAGAAGTTTGAGGAAAATTGCCTTTTCACAGCTTTAGTCGGTAGCGAGAGCTCTCCTCTCCGTTTTTCTCTGGCTCCGGAACGAACTACCGTTTTGCGACGGTCGCCGCTCGCGGAACGAGAAGGTATGATGATATTAACTTAACATGCACCCGCGTGCATTGTTATGATAATGTATTTAAATGTCAACCGTACGTAGAAGCAAGCGAGCGTGCATATACGAGTGCACGCGCCGCGCCGCGCCGTCCCGCGTTTCTTTCCGCGGACGTTTCTACACGCACAAACCCGGTGAATCCTAGACTCGTTGCTACTATCCCGGCCGGCTCGTCGTCGCTTTTGTTGCTGCCCGGCTGCTCTTAACCGGTAACATGCCGCGCGACCGGGTCAGCGACATCGTTCCTTGCCAACCGGACGGACACGGTTACTTTATTTCTCATTTGTTGCCCGCTCCGGCTAGGTCTTACTCGCGTCACGTAGAAAATGTAAAGTGAACCTTACTTATTCTGATATGCAAGAGTAGAATTCTGTGTCAGCCAAACGATAAGTCTTAAACAAGTGAATGGGAGCCACGTGTCGTACATATTATAAATAAGCGTAGTAAGTATAAATTAAAAAGAAGGAAATAGATTGAGATGCAATTAAATGTTCGATGATACATAAAATATGATCGTACGTAAAATGAGCTTTCGTTACGAAATACTATGTCTTCTGAAATATATATATTCCGCGAGTAACGAAAGGAAGCACGTTGTTACAGCGAGCTNAGAAAATTCCCTGGTTCTTGAGACATATTATCCTCAAGGTGTCACAAATGAGGGATTCGGTGTATTTCCAAAAATTAATAAAACTGCAGGACTCACTATACATTAAATGTACATGTAAGGGAAAGAAGTTTGAGGAAAATTGCCTTTTCACAGCTTTAGTCGGTAGCGAGAGCTCTCCTCTCCGTTTTTCTCTGGCTCCGGAACGAACTACCGTTTTGCGACGGTCGCCGCTCGCGGAACGAGAAGGTATGATGATATTAACTTAACATGCACCCGCGTGCATTGTTATGATAATGTATTTAAATGTCAACCGTACGTAGAAGCAAGCGAGCGTGCATATACGAGTGCACGCGCCGCGCCGCGCCGTGCCGCGTTTCTTTCCGCGGACGTTTCTACACGCACAAACCCGGTGAATCCTAGACTCGTTGCTACTATCCCGGCCGCCTCGTCGTCGCTTTTGTTGCTGCCCGGCTGCTCTTAACCGGTAACATGCCGCGCGACCGGGTCAGCGACATCGTTCCTTGCCAACCGGACGGACACGGTTACTTTATTTCTCATTTGTTGCCCGCTCCGGCTAGGTCTTACTCGCGTCACGTAGAAAATGTAAAGTGAACCTTACTTATTCTGATATGCAAGAGTAGAATTCTGTGTCAGCCAAACGATAAGTCTTAAACAAGTGAATGGGAGCCACGTGTCGTACATATTATAAATAAGAACATCGTATAAATTAAAAAGAAGGAAATAGATTCAGATGCAATTAAATGTTCGATGATACATAAAATATGATCGTACGTAACATGAACTTTCATTACGAAATACTATGTCTTCTGAAATATATATTCCGCGAGTAACGAAAGGAAGCACGTTGTTACAGCGAGCTTCCGAAAACTCTCATTACAAGGGGATCATGCTTCAAACTTCGAAATGATCATTTCGAAAGTTGGGAACGAGGTTTGTTTCCCCCTTTTTGAGCCACTGGGATCCAATATCTCCCCGGCGTGGTGGTAATTAACCGCATCGAGAGATCCGCCACGCCGTCGAGTGTTCGCGTTATCGATCTTGTTAAATGAGAATACATTTTCCGATTGTGTTTCGACAGCGGAGCGCGGCGTGGCGCGAAACAAAGAGCGACGCGAGAGACAATGAGACTTGCACGTTACGCGAAAGTCAGATCGACGTCGATACCGGCGCGCCGAAACGACGAAGGCGCGAGCCCTTGTTCCCACACTCGCAATTTATTCCGTGGCGTCGGGTCGCAATTACCCGCGCCGAGCGAGAGCGGATCCGCGCGGGGCACGCGATATTGAAATACAATCGGTTAGCTTCGATCTAACGTGCGTGAGACGACTCCGGCGCATAGCGTGGCGCGGCGCGGCGCAGCGTTGTTGCATAACATCGTTCGTTCCCCGCGCGATGCCAAAGTTCGCGGCTAGGAATCATCATTATCTACCATCTAACGGCAGCACGTAATAAGGAATCCGTGGCTCCAATATCTATTACCGAGGCTGTAAATTTTGCGGAACGCCGCGCGCCGCTAACCGGGGAATCGTATTTCCAGTCGATCGCGCGCGCCTTCCTTGCTTTTTCCCCCGCGCTCAAACTATTTCTCACTGTTTCTACCACCGCGGGGACGTAATTTATACTTAATAACGGGTCCGCGCCGCTATTTTATTCGGGCGGAACAGCATTTTTCGCGGCCGCTCGACGCAATCCGACTCCCGTGGAAATCGATTGCCGTCGCGATTACAAATGTACACATGATACACGTTCTATCTCGTTATTGGAAAACTGTCCCTCGGTTTGTTTTATCGCGGCCGGAACGACGCGCTGTGCGTCGTATAACTCGCCGCGGGTCGCCTCGTTCTCGCGATAACGCGAATCTCGGTCATTTTTACGGAACGCCCTTTTTTTAATTAGCTCGTAGACGCCATCGGACGGCCGCGGTTACCAGTTATTTAGTTGTTCGATTCGCGCTTCGGCGAACAGCTGATCTAATGCCGGCCGGCTCCGAACGGGCGAGAATTTCAGCCACGCGTGCGGAATTCCACGAAAGAATTACAACCGGAGGCGTGGCTGCCTCCGCGCGAACGTTTCTGCTATTTTTGCCGTGCCCGACGTCACATATTCAATCAAACGCTAAAGCGAAACGTAATTTTGCATCTAACCAGCGGCCGGCGGCCGAGGTAGCTAGACACGTTGTTGCACCACGCGATTTCTAATTGCATCTGACCTATTCCTGGACGCGGCCGGGAATGTTCCACGTCTAGCGAAACGCGGACGGCCCGCGTTTCCTGGTCGTGCGTGGCCGAACGAGTACGCACGATTGACCCCCGCGATCGTTTCTAATCGCGACTAGTACGACGATCAAGGGATTAACTCGTGACGGACTAATTTAATCGAGGTCGATGTTCGCTTTATTATAGCATCTAGACTTCCTCCACTCCGGCGACGGCCGCATTTGTCACCTCGAATAACGATGCTGATAATACGTGTAGTCACATGGCCTCTAATTATACACCGAGCCACAAGCAGAATGCAAGAGGAACGAGGCGGCGAACCCCGTTACCTTCACCGATCGGCAAGCCATCTCCGACGCGCTAATATCTCCGCTCTAATGCACGGTGTTAAAATTAAAATGAAACCCAGTCGCGGGTGCGCGAGTGATGGTNAGGAACGAGGCGGCGAACCCCGTTACCTTCACCGATCGGCAAGCCATCTCCGACGCGCTAATATCTCCGCTCTAATGCACGGCGTTAAAATTAAAATGAAACCCAGTCGCGGGTGCGCGAGTGATGGTCCGCCGCCGCCGCCGCCGCTTCAAATAGTCGAGTATCTATCTGCGTTTCAAAACCCCTTTCGCAGTAAGAGCAGAAGGTACGCAATGTCTGAGGCGAGGAGAGTTAGCCGAGGGGAGGTGAGCGCGGCGACGGCGAAAATATCCGCGTCGGATCCGCGTGGACTCTAATTCGGTCCGG
Organism: Ceratina japonica; assembly: GCA_019453355.1. Taxonomy (NCBI): domain Eukaryota; kingdom Metazoa; phylum Arthropoda; class Insecta; order Hymenoptera; family Apidae; genus Ceratina; species Ceratina japonica. The sequence continues at coordinate 105,182 of SMSR01000076.1, forward strand.
GCGCCGTAGACACCACGCGGTCCACGAATCTATTTCCTGCCGGGTTCGTCGAGCCGTTACCTAGGAGCACGCGGATTTCTTGGCTCGGCTCGGCGAAAACGAGAAACGCGACCGTCGGCAGAAAGAGAAATCGACGGCAATGGACCACTGGCAAAATCCTACGCGTCTGGCTTCCCCGTCGGGCTCTCGTTTCCCTTTTCATCGCGTTCGATGGGACAGGGACGAAGAAACCCGGATAAACGGCGCGGTAGTCTCGCAGTAGAGGAGATACGTGCGAGCGCAGCAGACGAGCTGGAAAGAAAGCGGACAAAGACTGGAGCTAATTGCTCGGCAGCAACGGTTGACAATGCACCCGCGTGCCGTCACCGACGCCGCCGCCGCCGCCGCGCCATCGTCAGAGCTCGTTTTCATTTTCTAAACGCGGATAAAGAGCGACGCTGACGACGCGCCCGCGACCAGAGCACTTACTTACGAACTTCACGCACTCACGCATGCGGCCGGGGGGCGGGAAGAGGGCCGCCGCGTTGTAGACGGCCACGCGGAATGCAAAATAGAGCTGCAGATCCGCCGGCTGCATCAAAGGCGTACGAGAACGACCCGTCTCGGTATTTCTCAGCCGAACGACTGCCGAACCAGCGACAATTCTCTCTCCCGGCCCGCTCTCCTCCGCCCGACGTCTCCGTAGACGGAAAATCGAAGACCTGTCGCGGTCTAATTAATTGCGTAACGCCCTGGGAATCGGGCCCGCGACACTCGAGAAGATTCGAGGGGTGTCCGGTGGGCGGGCACGGAACGGATGCCGTTGTTCTTGCGCGGCCAGACAGATAGCTTAGACGGGATGCAAGCGAGATATCGTCGTTCGATTAGTCGGGGGACACGGTGCGGTTGTTTTAAGACCGAGCGATGTTAGTTTGTGTTATTTATATTTGTCGCCTCTTGTCGAGCTGCGGTGTTTAGAATACTTTGTCCGACGCTGTTTTGAAACCGTACATACCGGCATTTAACTTTAGTCAACCCTCGCCATGACACGAGACAAGACATAAATACAATTTGAGAATTTTCAATGCTTGTACACATTCGCACTAAACGTTGTACTATTCTTGAATAATAATCAGGTGCACGTAGCCTCGAATAAATTGGCTGATCGTTAAATTGTGTCTACTTTATTAGAGGGACTCGGTGGCTCGGAGTGAAAATCAGTAACTCGGAGCACGTAACGAGCGTCAGCGCAGACAACAATACCACAGTCAGGGGGCCATTACTCTTTCCCAAGTCCTGAGCTCGTTCTCATCGACCTTTGATTCCAGCAATCCTCACAATAGCGCCATATAATGCATCCTCATCGATTGTCTCCGCGGCGAGCCGCGCCGCTAATTGCGGTCGCAGAATGAGTGTCGCCTCGCGGGGCCGAAAATATGTGTACGCGTCGTTCGTTAAACGTCTAGCATTCTAGAGGAGAATAGCGGGAAAGCGAGCGTCTGAATGCGGCAGTGGAACTCCGGCACGAAGCGACAGCGAGGAAAGCGCGGCTCCTCGCGCGCTGTCCTTTGGTGGACGCGCGCACGGATCGCCGCGCTTAGGGCAATTAACGGTACTGCGCTCGCATCGACGTTTCTCCAAAATGTTTGATGCGTCGCGTGGCTCGTTTCGCCAATTAAAATTGCTGCGTCGTTAAGGGATTACAGATAGCCCGGACGGAAGAATCGCCGCCGGAAATTTCTAATTAGAGGCCGAGGGGATGTTAGCTGGAGGATCGCGAATTCGTCAGGCGCCTACCAGTTAGTCACGCTTCTCGATCATCGGGCGAATTTATCAAGTCGCACGGACCAGAGGTTGAACGAGCAGAGAACGGATTCGTATGCGCATACGGTCCGAGTTGTACGCCGGGCAACGCTCGCTGGCGCCGCGGCACGGCGGCGTTAAAATAACGAGGAACGGGAATGCTGCGAGTGGCCGGCTGAATTATAGCCTTTTAATATTCGAAAAGTCACCTCGTGTAATTTAAAATGTACGAAGCGGCGGCGGCGCGCGGCTTATATATTACGATTTTTCAGGGACAAACCTTAATTATCGGGGAACAGGCGCGGCGTATAGAAAATTATCCCCACGGCGAGTTAATAAACATGAAATACAGCTGTTCGCGGTCCAGAGCGGACGTCGCGATCATTGAGATATTACTTTCCTTATTGCGTACGCGCACCCCTCTCTCTCCAAATTATTTTTTACTCAACGCCGAACACGAAAAATAGTCCCTCGATAAATTTCGAAAGACAGTTTTACGAAGTTTTTAACAAAGTAGAAACTTCCAATTTATCGTTGCACTTTCATCGAGCCGAGCTATCGCTCCGGGTAATTCATGAGGATTTATTCAAGTTCACAATGAACGCGGCACCTCGATATCATTTATTAACGTCCGGGCGAAGCAAAGCGCGTCGGAGACAAGCGGGAACAAACGGCGCGTTTGATAGCTCGTGGAGCACACCTCACGAACAACGACGCGGCAAGACAATTTCTTTAAGAGCCTTTAGTCCGAGGGAGTGGTTCCTTAACGCCTTCGGCCACTCGTCGTTAGTCCTTAAGCAACCCCGTGAACACCAATGGTCGACCTCCGACCTGAGACCTATCCAACTTGAGGATGCTCGTTCCTTAATTTGATTTATGTCCCGTGATGAAACAATGCTTTTCTTCGTTTAATTTTCTAAGCAATCTGTATTCTTCTGCTATCAAATGGATCATTTTCCCCCATAATTTTCATCAGATACTCATTAATTAGCTCTTCGAGCAAGTATTGTAAGTTCGGTGAATTAGTTGTAATCAGATTGTGAAATAACATTTTACGCAGTCTTAAGACAACAATTGGAACGTGAAATAATAATTATCAGACACAGGGAAGATTCCAAAGGCTGACGTTAAGGAGATGGTACGCTCAAGGCATAGTTTCTTAATGGATGGTTCGACCGCGTAACAGCTAAGAGGATGAATAGAAACGTGATTGCAATTAATGCACGTACGACTCGATTATTGTGTCGGATGCACCGGCCGGGGGTTAATGGATCCTAATATTGTCTCTTAGGTGGAAGCCGGCGTGGCACGAGCTCGGTTGGAACGCGTGTAACGCGAGTCATTAACACCGAGCGAATACCCTCCTGGAGAACACCTTCTGGTATCCTCTCCGGCGGAGAGTGTATCGAACGCCCTCGAAGAAATTAATTGTCCAACCGCAAGCAGCGCGCGAGCAATTTCGAGCTCGAGTAATCTTCTTTTGGAAACCGAGTGAGACGACTGAATTATAGGAGCGGAACCCGGAGGACGGAGGGGAAACGGGCATCGAAAGATGTAAGGGGCAGCGAAGCAAGACGAGGACGATGAGAGTCACGGAGGAAGAATTCATTTGCGACGGTTAAATCGCATTTTAAAGTCTCGGGCTCTCGGTCGTCGCCTCGTCGTCCTAGCGTCCGCGACGAGTTTCACGACGCTTTTTCCCGGTCTGGATCGCCGCCAATACGCCAATAAAACGGGCACTTTTTGCGAGCCGACAATGTCCTCCTCTTCCTCCGTGGCGAACGCGAGGAGGCAATCTCAATCTCGAGGGAGCACCCTCCTTTATCGCGGGCCCGGTCCAGAAACGCGTTATCCACTTCGGCCGGCCGCTCGTCTCCGGCCATATAACCCGGGACGCTTTTACGTATCGCGACAAAATTATTGGAATCATAACGTAAATCTGCCGGACGTTGGAAGCGTTCGTTTATCTTTTCGACCGCTGCGCTGGAATTATCCGACGTCGCTCGTATTTATACCGCGCGAACGGTTAAGAAGAGCATAAAGCCGGCAATTTTATTCTCTAAGTTTACTTTCGGTACCTTCGTCCGCGGTCCGTAATTTACGCGCCGAGCGAAGATCGGTCTCCTCTCGTTCGGCCGCGCCGGTTGGAACGAGACGCGAACAGGAAGGGTGCGCGGCGCGCTCGAACGCGCGCGAAGGTTACCCGAACGAAAAAGAAAAGAGCCGCGGCGACGAAAGGGGGACAGTCGAAACGCGTTTCTTTTAATGCGAATTTTTACAGTCCCGAAAATTTGTCGTCTCGCTTAAGGAGCGCGGCGATGCCGGTTTCACCGTTAAATTAATTGCAGTCTATGTCCGCGGCGACTGAAATACGGCGCGCGCGCCTCCGGAATACAATTTCGGCAGAAGTCGCGTATATCAAGGTGCGGCGTTCGGCGCGCGCGGCTTTATCACCGATATTTTATCGAATATTATTTACAGGTACGTGTACAGAACGAAACTTTAGGGAATTTAATCTAGGACACCGTTCGGAAAGTACGTACGACGTGGCAGGGGTAAACGGCGCGGCGTGGCGTCGGCATACCGGATATAAATTAGACGAACTCCGTTCGCTCCGGTTGGCCCCGCCCTTTCCGCATCCGAGTGCCAAGTTAGTCGAATTTTCCGCGATTCTTCAGCCGGGGAATTTGAACTCAGCTCCCATGACGCTATTTCCCTGTCCGGCCGAGATTTACTGGTACCTGGCTTCCATTGCTTTTAATCCTGCCATGTTCGTCGCAAGTCCGACCTGCACTGGATTTATACGTCTCAATATATCATAATAATCAGCAACAAATTCATAGTTTCGAATACATTTATCTCAAATTGCTTATAGTTCCTCGTCAGGAGCGTTCAGACTCCAAAATTATCAAACGTCAGAATCGAAGAGATTCGTACAAGAAATCCAACACCTACTAGTACTACCAGCCAGATTCACGCTCGTACACGGCAATCAACGATCGTATCGTAAAATCGACGTAGATATCTGGCCGAGAAGCGGAGCAATTTCGCCGGTCCGGGTCTCACGGCTGGACGTTTCGTGTTTAGAAACGTCGTCGGAGTCGACCCTGACATCGATTATCCGGCAACGAGGTCCGGGTGAGCATTGCAACACGGAGTCCTGGTTGCGCCGCTATTAGGCACGCGCACTTAGCATTGCACGTAATGACACACCTCTCGTGATCGAGGATGCCGTGCGTCCCGTCTAGTTGGCCAAAGGTCGGTCGTGTCTGGAGGAACGATCCATCGCGTCGATGCATCGAAACCGGGTATAAGTGGATGCTTAAGCGCGTAAAATTTCGCGTTATACGCGGCGCGCGCCACGTGACGGAATGACGGCCTCCTCTTCCTCCTTCTCGTTTAATTAAATTCCTTTTGCCGCGACCGGTTCTTTTTTAGACGATCTCGCCTTGCGAACTGTTCGCCGCTCGTTCGCGTAAACAGGTTCATAGCGACTTTTCGAGTACGATACGCTCGTTACCCGATGGCTGACATTTCGTCGCTGGGTAACGTTACAGAAGAACCCGGCGATCTACGCAGTGTTAAGACGAGTATTAACGATTAATAATTTGTTACGTGGGGACTATCTGATCTGCGAGATAGAAAAAGGTTTAGAGTCCTCTCGCGAGTACAATCTCTGGAGGCACGAACGCGACGCGAGTATCACCTCGGCCTTAAAAGTCTCGACGCATTCCTATGCCGGACAGACAGTCCTATCCAGTCCCTGGATATTCCTGCGTTGACGCCATTAGCGCTCCTCTTAAGCACCGCTCGCATTCGTCGCGCGGCGCGCGCTCGTTCGAAGCTCGCGGGTAAAAAGGCCCGCGCGGGCCCCGGCAGAAAGGAGGAACGAACGGGACGGCTACGAGGAGCGGACCGAGTCGAAAACACGCGCAAACAAGTTCGCATACTGTCCCCCGGGGACGCGGCGCTGGAATGGGGGTTGAAGCCTCATGTTCGCCGCGACAAGTCGAAGAAACCGACTGCATTACTTAATGGCGTGCACGGGCAGCCGTTTACCTCGTCGGGATCCGTCGCAAAAACCGCCGCGCACTCGGCTCCGGCCTCCTCCTTCGTTCACGGGTTTTACTTTCTGCGACCCGGCATCCGGCGCGCGATCCGATGATAATTTTATCAACGCCGCGGTATCCCTTTTAATGCGAGTAATTAGTAGAGTTTATGCCGTGTTTCCACATATTAATAAGCTCTCGCAATTATTACACGTTACCGGGGTTAATTTAGATTACACTTTATACCTTCTAATCTAATCATTAAATGAAGAATCCATTTTTACTACAGTGCTTTTACTTACATCTTCATTACAAGCTTATATCCTATTGGCAGTGTCAGATACGGGGTTACTGTCACTACTATCGCGCGGCTCATTTGGCGCCGAGGGGTTTATTTCCATTTACCGACAAGCAGTATTTCTCGGAGCCATAAACAACTCAATATAAAACAAACGCCTCAATATAAATCGAAATCTATTCGCCGCTGTAAAGGAAGCTGCGGCGCGCCACGTATCGATTCACCGTACAATGGCATCGAATAAACTCCAATAAAGCGATCGAACGTGCGTCGGCGCTTCTCGAGGGTTTCGCAGTCCGTGAAACGCGCGCACCTGCTCCGCGCGATGCATCTAAAGTGGATAAACCCCGTGCGCCGCGGTAACAAATGTAACCGAGGTCCGCGTCGACCAGCCTTGGCTCCGAAGAAAGGGAAAAACGGCGACGTGTTCCCCGTGTATATCCGACAAAAGAACTTTAGAAAGCCGCTCGGTATCGCTTGTCGGTACACTCGTCTGCCATTTGCCACGTCGTTACGTGCACGACGACGGATCCAGTCGCGCGTTGTATAAATAAACCGTCGGACTCGCGGCGGCACGGCGCGGCGCGTGAAAATAATTGTCTCGACGCCGGTCGTAATAATGCGGGAACGCGGGATCATGACCAGTCGATTTCGCTCCGGGTTAAACGGGTCTCCGTGAAATATTTCTATGCGCCGCGAGATTGTCAGCGGTTCTTGTAACAAGACGGAGTAATGATTGAGATTACGTGGTCGCCCGCTCGGACTTTTCTAAACGCGTCTCTGCCCCCGGCTCCGCAGCGACGACTGATCGACACCGCGGTGAGATTTCTCGTAGGGAAACGCGCCCCTGGGGCTGCGAAATAAACCGCTTGAAGATCGTCGAGTTATTTCAGTGGTGCAAAACGTAAGAGTCGACTAGTTTATCATGATCGAATCGTTCCGTATAAATTTCTATAAATTACGTTTTACGCTCGACCGATATTCAATAATAATACTAATTTAATTATCACGCGTCGTTACACTTCATTAAATACTAGCATTTGCTTTTGCGGAAAAGGCTTTGACCCGGCACCTTCCTAGATCATCTAGAAAAAAAAGTGCACATTGAAATTATCAATCGTTAATATCTGGGAAAGCAACGCGCTGCGGTCTCCTTGATCCCTAAAACGTGACCATAAAAATGGTAACCCGAACGGTCTTCGGTGCTTTCCCCGATAAATTGCAAGGCTCGCGGTTCTAATTGAAACAACGATTCGCCGCCGCGGCGATAATTCAATGGGGGACCTCAGGGGGAATACCTTATTCGCAGTTCCGCGCAATTAACTTGTATTCTCGTGGTGCGCTTTCCATCGAACCGTTACGAGACTTACTGCTCGAATCGCGCGTACTTATGGAAACAAACGGCCGCATACGTTAGATGAACATCTCCTCGGGCTTCCACGGCTTCGACATTCGGTCCGAAGCTCATACGAGAAAGAGACAGGGAAATCGAGCGAACGACGAGAGAGAGAGAGAGAGAGAGAGAGGCACGTTCCGCCGCCGTGTACGGTGCTCGTATCTCGATAGTATGCAGATGCGAGGTGCGAGCAGTTAGTTTTCGCCGGTTGACAACCGCTCGATTTAATAGTGTCCACTCTCTCCGGGGCCGTGTTTCGCGAAAGCTCGCGCGCTGCACGTGGAAACCGGTGGAAGAGCGCGCGACTCGCGGGTCCAATAGATAGCGGATCTGGGGGAAACGAATCGACCGGCCGATGCATCATTTGCCGCGGCCAGCGTTGAACTTGCGGCTCAATTATCGGTTACACGCATACGCGTGCGTGCGTGCGTGCGTACTCGGTCGCGCGTGGCCTCTGACGCGGGAAACCGATCCGGCGCGATGCGACGCATTCCGCTTACGGAAACGACCAGTTTGCGCTCTGAAAATACTCGAGACTTTCTTCCCATGACTAATACCGTGTGAAATCATCATTCTCCACGCATCTTGCTTACATCTCGCACGTCCGTCTGATTTTCGTTCCGCGAATCCGTTTCGGTACTTCTATGAAACGCGTGCAACGAAATAAGTTAATTAAAGCAGGTTTCATTGTAACTTAACTCTTGTTGACCACACTGGCAAATAAAAGAATTTTTATAAAATCACCCACCACAATCATTTTAACATAATTTAATTTTTTGGCTATATAACCTATACTACATTAAAACATAGACTTTCAAGAAGCTAAACAAAATTAACATTTAGAGAAATACTTGAATCTAAATGAAATGTTACGTCAATGAATATGTTTGTACCAAGTGATATATTAATTTGTACACATTTCTTCAACTTTCTTCGTGAAACATCGCGTAATCTGTTGAAGGAAATAGAAGGAAGTGTTTCAGATAGCGAGGTTGAATTCGTGCACAGTAGCGTGTGTTACTTTAAACGATTGCCTCGATGATGAATGTGATGGTGGAACGCGTAATGACGGGCATTCCGAGTCATCATATACCTACGCGGCTACTCACTTGTTAGCCGCCCTCCGCCGTTACTCACGGCTCTTTAAACACAGAATTCACGCTCCTTATCGCGGAACTATCCGGCAAAGTGAAATCCGCGCGTTCGCAGTAATGGCTACCATTACCGAGTCGCCGGTAAAAATAACGAGGAGATCGTAATAATCTCTTTGCTAATGCATAATACATTACGGTAACCCCGTTCGCGGCTGTCGAGGAACGTCTGACACCGTGTCCAGGCCAGTAGGTAGCGAGAAGAATGATCAACGCCGTTGTCTGTGCCGATCGTCCGCTGTCAGATTAGGTGCTAAATCGGCGGCTCAATTATCAAACGATCCGACGGTGCATCTGTACGTAAATTGCATTTGCATAACATCCGCGCTCGCGATCGCTAAAGACGACAGAGAAAACTCTCTCGACGTATTAAGGTTTATTTATACAAACCGTGAACGAATCATCAAATATTTGTATTAAATACAAGACAACGTTCTTTGTTAGAAATCACGATAAAATCTAATTATCATTTTTCTAACTTGCTATTCATGAGAATAGAATATTCGCATCACGTACGTTCGCGGTGTTATACATATTGATGATTCATAATCAGCAGTGATTCCTCAATAATGCAGACGGTTTCGCGACACCCGTTGAACCCATCATTTAACGTAATTATCGCGTTTCTGGCGAAGAACGAAGATAATAATCTTGTTTGCCATTAATAAACTAGAGGAACGCAATTCCCCCGTAGCACGGCGCGGCGTGGCGCGCCCGCTTTGACACGTATCCGGCGAAAATGAATCGGCCGACCGACACTCCATTTGTCCCCTCGGCTCGCGTTGATCCCCGAGTTCGCGACTCAATTATACGACGAACGTATGCATACGCACTGACGGTGATAATGGTGCGTCAGAGCGCGAAGATGGAGCTGTTAGCCGAGAAGTTTACGAGAACCCTGAGAAATGGCGTCCACTCCGCGTAGCTTCGTTCGCTTCGTTAATAGCTCAAAGCATTGAATTATGCTGACGCATCAATTTCATGGATGACCATGAAACGTGGCGGGCGCACAGTTAGCATAACAAGTGACGTTGGCGTAATTAAACCGAGAATCGTATGAAAATTATTTTATAGATTGATAGCATATTTCCGATGAAAAATGCCCGTTCCCTCGCAATGAATTTCGGTCTAAAATCTATTACATTCTGATTTATATTTCCCAATTTAATGCGGCTATTAAAAACGCCGGATAGTCATGTCCAATAATAACCATTGGTGGGAAAAAAAATGGTAGGAACGCGTTGCGCGATACAAATGGGTTGACCAAAACCGAGCGCATAAATATCTGTTATGAAACGAGACAAAAACGGGCGCGACAGTTTTAGCGTTTACCGATAGCGACGTCGAATTGCATCAAATGCTTATTTATCACGTTAATTTCTTGTCCCCGTGAAGATTTACGCGGTCGTGATATTTTTATACGACCGGAATATCGCGTTATTCGTTTTCGCGCTGTTTAGCATGTTACACGCGGGCACAGTAACTACCTGATAGAAGCAAATCGTCCAACCTATACATCATCCGTCGCGTTCCTCCGCGCAGGGTTCAACGAGAAAAGAGAGGTATTAAATCTGTTCCGCGAAATTCATACAAATTCACGCTCGCTTGATTTTCTATTACAATGGCGAACGCTGGAATAGAGGATAAGTTGCGCCTCGTATTTGGAATTTTAAACAGTCTCACAACAGCTTATTGCTCGCCGCGCTTCGTGCTTTTACAATATTTCCCGCACCGGCTTTGACGAGACGATTAAATTCATTTTGCATAAACATTCGTGGAAATAGTTGGAAATTCCCCGGAATATGAAACGCGATGCAGCTTCCAATTTTCGTTTCGAGATAAAACGTACAATTCGACGTGCTGACACCGCTCTTGTCTGTCGCTATTTCTACCATTTATTGTGTCAGATGTCGTGGCAATATTACATATTTTATCATCTTTCATTGTTTTTCATAACAAGCATATTGGTTATTTAAGACCACTTCTTTCTTTTAATAATTTAATATATGCTAACGTATGATAAGACAAATTAAGAAAAATATGATTAAATATTGCTGACATAAAAAGTGAGCTAAATTCTGATTAATAAATGAATAGAAACGAATCTTGAAATTTTTATTTCATGTTCTTTAACTAGACGACTAGGGAGATTATTTAAAAACAGTGTGCGAGCAGAATTCATGAGACCTGGATTAAACATTAAAAATCGTCTCTCAAGTTTCGTTTTTTATTCAACTCCTGTTGAAATTCAGCCGCGAGAAAAGGTAATATATGCGCGCTCGGGCCGATATTCAAGCGGGGCCGATATATCCGGTGGAAACGAATCGGCCGGCCGATACATCATTTGTTGCGTTAAACGTGTGACTCAATTATCGAACGGGGCCGTGTGCGTGCGTGCGTGTGCGCGCGAGCCCCGAGGAGCCGGCAGCAGAAGGAGGCGAAGGCGAAGGCGGCGATAAAAGAGAATGAGAGCCAGCCGCCTTCGACCACTATACGCTAACCAGTCGGTTAGTTAGCGCCTCGGATTCGCCGGCGATATTCTTCTCGGCGCCCCGCCGCGTCCCAACGGTTATGGCACCTCCGTCGACGAACAGTAATTACCCTAACGCGTTAAGTTCGTTTGTGTTAATCGCCTTTTCGAGGCGATCGAACGCGCCCGCCGCCCCTCGCGCAACCTGCACCCGGCGATCCTTCTTTCGCACGCGTTTCGCGAAACCCGGGGTCGGCGAGGTGCCACGCCGGATGAATTAGGGCCCCCGAGGAGTCACGCGGTCTTCGGGCCCGCCGGGGGTGACTTATAACCATTTTTCGGCCCGGTCCGTCGCGGCCTTTTAAACCTCGAATGAAGTATTACGGTACCAAAAAAGATGATGGGACTAATGGAGTTTTCAAGAGGACTGATACGCATATTTCTTAAAAATTCTGATGCAGTTATAGAACTGCGCGGGATAAGATCGTGTGGTTGCAGAGGCTGGAGTTGCATGCTGGGAACGAGTTAGAGTTTAGGGCTTAGGCATATCGAGAAGGTAGTTATTGGCTCGCGGAGGCAAGAACGATAGGGTTCTCGGTAATCATCGTGCGGTTCGTTACCCGGAAAATTCTTCCACCCGTATCGGGCAATACTATTGATAGCTAAAGTATGTACGTTATTACCACTGCACAGGAAGTTTTTTTTACCGATGCAACTTGCAAATCATCCATGACATTATAACCACCTGCCAAAGGGAAGACGTACGCATTCTCTGTATTTATTATTCCCGGCGGAGAACTAATGGGCGTTGCATGCATATTCCGCTGTTCAAAACAACGAACGCCGGAGTTAGGCCGCTCGTAGAACATCGTAGATGAAAAAGGAACGCAATCGTTCCTCGGCGGTGTCCCATTTGTCAGCGTTCCGTATTCGCGTAACGAATGGCAAATCAACGCAAAGTTGACCACCGAAACGGCGCCGATTTGTCAAACGGCGACGCAAACGAGCCAGAATGGCGTCGATAATTCAGGAACAGCGTGTTCGTCGCCGTCGGGACACGTGTAAGCCGTGTCGTCTTCGTATACCGCGGGGGAACGCGGGCATCGAAAAATTCGCCCACGAGGTTCCTTCCTTCCTACGAGAGCAAGGTCGCGGCGGCCGGCTCGTTTGCATTCGCAACGGCGAGGCACACTGATCGCGGCTATTTACATACATATGGATACGTCGAAATCTGCGTTAAGAGCTGGCGCGGACGCGTGTAAATGTTAATGACCACGGTAGCCTTGGCCGGTCGGTCTTCCACATTCTCCGATCCTNCCCGTCGATAGAAAAATATTGTTAATAACCGTCGAGCCGAGGCTTTTTTCCAAACGTAAATAATCCCTCCTCTGGGCCCGCGTTCTGCTTAATCATTTCCCCGGCGTCCGGCGACAAGAATGTAGTTCCTTTCGACGACTAATCACATAGCGAAATTAATTCCGCTGCGAAACGACTTAATCGTAGAAAAACTTTCGCCCGCCTGCCAAAGGGAAGACGTACGCATTCTCTGTATTTATTATTCCCGGCGAAGAACTAATGGGCGTTGCATGCGTATTCCGCTGTTCGAAACAACGAACGCCGGAGTTAGGCCGCTCGTAGAACATCGTAGATGAAAAAGGAACGCAGTCGTTCCTCGGCGGTGTCCCATTTGTCAGCGTTCCGTATTCGCGTAACGAATGGCAAATCAACGCAAAGTTGACCACCGAAACGGCGCCGATTTGTCAAACGGCGACGCAAACGAGCCAGAATGGCGTCGATAATTCAGGAACAGCGTGTTCGTCGCCGTCGGGACACGTGTAAGCCGTGTCGTCTTCGTATACCGCGGGGGAACGCGGGCATCGAAAAATTCGCCCACGAGGTTCCTTCCTTCCTACGAGAGCAAGGTCGCGGCGGCCGGCTCGTTTGCATTCGCAACGGCGAGGCACACTGATCGCGGCTATTTACATACATATGGATACGTCGAAATCTGCGTTAAGAGCTGGCGCGGACGCGTGTAAATGTTAATGACCACGGTAGCCTTGGCCGGTCGGTCTTCCACATTCTCCGATCCTGTACCGTTTTGCTGTATCCGCCCGTTAACAGCCGGGCAAGAAGGCAAGGATCGCGGGGTAATGGAGAGAGAAAGGGGCCAGTTAGCCGGGGCAACCGCGGACAGAACGAGACGGGACGCGGCGACCGAAGAAAGATAGTAGGGGGCAAAGAGAGCGAGAGCCACGAGGACCGCTTTTTCTCGGCTTAGCACATTTTTCAATGCCCGTTGACAGCTATCCGACCTTCTTTCCCGTGTACCTACCGTCGTTCCCGTACGTTTCTGCTTCTTATTCTTCTTCGTGGCCGGCTTCTGTCGGTTCGCCACCTTCCGCTACCGTCCTCCCCGTAGACGCGGTCCGTGTTTCGCCGGGAGGGCAACGACAGCGGGGCGTTTTGGCGATCCAGAAAACCGTGAGACCAGCACGGGATGCTTCTGGTATAATTTGTTGGCTTCGTGGAGGTATGCCGAACGTGTTGGACGTTACACTCATTCCTTAGCGCCATTAAATCGGTTCTTATCGCCGATTTTGTTTGCGAATATAAAATTATTTACTCCGCGATACGAAATGGTTACAGAGAGAGCGAAGTCGGGGTCTGACCGATAGTATTGTCGGGTCTAATCCGGATCGCGTTTACTCCCGGCTAAATGGGAGTCTCAAGAATGGAAATGGATTCAGCGAGATCTGGATAAGTGTCACTCTTTCAATACGACTTAATCTAAAAAAGCGCAAAGTCATAAACGAGATCCTTGTCTAAGACCAAGGGTCACGATGCTCGACTTGATAAAGGGTATTCTTTTACGCGTACAGCTGTTCGCAAGAAATAGTGGCGTATATATCTGGCCCCAGGGACCCCGGTTACACCGGTAGAAACGCCGTAGGAACAGTGTAACCTCGATCACAGTTCGCTGAATTTATCGGGCCGCTTCCCTTTACACTGAATTACGGCGGACGGTTTTAACTCGAGAATTACATGTTAAACATCGATAAGATTCCGGGCGCGAGGGAAACGCGTTACGAATCCCCGCTGACAGGAAGTCGAAGAAATCCGCTACGGGAAAAGCCCGTGACGGAGGAGAGCGGCAAAGAGCCGACGACGTGAATATATGTGAGTCCGAGAAAGCGGCTAGATTTTCTTTGATACCGGCTCTAAGGTGCATCTTCATGACTACTAAGCGCGGGACGGCGACGAGCGGGCGCAGCGGAGAAAAGGGAAGGAGGGCAGGTGGAGGGTGGTGCTAATGAAAATGTATCGAGATAGGAAGTCGCGGGCCGAGTGACCCTCGGGGGTTCGCGTCAGTCGTTCAAGTCAAGTACCGTCCTATCATCTCCTCTTCGACTTTCCTTCATCGTTCGTTCGTTTCTCCTCCTGTCGCGTCCTCTCCGTCCCAGCCATATTACGGAGGGAGCCAAGCCGCGTCCGAGATATATCCCGAAGGTGGTTACTCGCTCGGTGTTTCAGCGCGAGGGACCGCGCCGAGGCAAAGCAACCACGGCCACCGCGCTATCTACCATCTGGCATAAATCAACTCAATGCTCGACTCTTAGAGAAGTTCGCCCTCCCCTAAGTCCATATTGCCTGCCTTCTTATCCCTCCGTCCTCCTCCTCCTCCTCCTCGTCGACGTGTTTGGGGGGAAGCCGCTATCCGGGCCGATCTGCCGATTATTAATTCAACTCGCCTTTCCACCCTGCGTGCAACTCTTCACCACGCTGCCTATCTCTGCGGTTCGCGATCATCCCCCCCTGTTCTCTCCCCGCAGTTTCCATAGTTTCGCGCGCCGTCATCCCGTCGTTCGCGGAACTCGCGGCGCAATTCTCCGGGACCCGAGAATCAGTTCGATCGGCGATGAAAGGCCCGTCCCGTTTACACCTCGGACAAGAAGCTCTAGCCGGAGGAGTGCCACGTCGTCGTCCGGCCGGGAAGGCTGTTCGAAAACATAGAGAACTCTCGCCGCGAAACGTCGATGGGAACAGTATGAAACGAGAAAGTCACGGCGCGGTGTTTGCTCGCTGGCGGGTTTGTTGCCGTATACTTTGTGCCCTCCGAGATACCTCGATACCGACGCGGGCTCTCTTTCGCCTTCCACCTCCTTTATTCGCGCTACCTGCCTCGCGAAGATCCTACGACCGAGATCGGGACACAACGGGCGTAACAAAGGGTTCGAGCGTCGTACGTTGGTAGCTGAGGGAGAGAACGGCCGGTGGTAAATATCGGCGTTGCACGTACATACGCGCGCTCGGTCCCGGCCACATCGGGAGAGTATCGCGTTATCGCGGGCGCGGGGTAAACTAGATCCCTCGCGCCGGCCCGAAAGGTGATAAATCTGACGAGCTACGGGGCCCGAGACTCATGGCCCCGGCTCGTATGATTCACGATCACGCGTGCATGCGTGTGCATGAAACCATATCCGGCACCGTGGAAACCATCCTCCTCGGGGATCGCGATCCCTCTTTTTAAGGAACGATGATAGCGTACACACGCGAGAGACTGACGCCGCGCCGGAAAGGGTGAGGAACACCGGGATTCCTCGGAAATTGTTCTAACAACCTCGCGCTATTCGATGCTGTTATAGATAGCGCATTCCCGGCCCGCCGGCTGATCCGAGTTCCTCCTCCTTTTTAAATTTCAACTTCGCTCGAATGCCATTATGTGCCCCGGTAAGAAGAAGTCAACAGTCGAATGCCGCACATGTAGAGAGCCGCGGCCCGTGCGGCCCGCAGATGTCTGCCCGTACGCAACATTGTGCATGCAAAACATCCGCGCGGCCGCCGCGAGTCGATTGCACGCAGATTATCAAGAGCCGTTCAAGCTGGCAACAAGAACGACCGAATGTTTCGAAACACGATACAACTCGCATGTAAAGCGTTCGCGGGGCGAATTCCATGGACGGTTTGCTTCGAACCGGACCTGTTCGCCGAAAATGTTTTCTGCATCCTCAGAACGCGGCGCGGCGGCGCTCGCTATCGAAGATGGCACCGGTTGATGCGGCCGCGGCAGCGGCGGCGATGCTGCCCGGGACGATGGTATCGAGAGCGAGGTAAAAATCACGCACGAGTAAATCAGTCGCCTGTCGTTTGCATCCTTCGATCTCCGTGGAAAGAGAGGACGTGCCTGTGGCGGTGGTACCGGAGAGAGAGAGGTAAGCCGGCCGGGACGAGCCAGTGGCAGCAGAATTTAAGCAAGTTTTTGCCTCGAACGAGGTCCTGTCAATGCGGATGATTAGTGCGCGCGAAAATGGAACAAGACACCATGAGACAAGGGGTCTCCCCTACCTCTCTCCACACCTTGGCCCGCCATTTGTTATACGAGCCCCGAGTACGGAACACGACGACGGCAATGATGCATGGCGGAGATATTGGCCGCGGCCAAAACATCTTCCGAACGTGAACCAGCGATCAGCCTCGGCGCGGCGGCGTGTACAGCAGCCTTGGCCGCCGCTGCTGCGCGCCGGCAGCCGCGGACCCCGGGATCGCCGGACCGTGCCGATATCGCGACGGACACGGATATCCAAACCGAAGAACAGCTTTTAGGAAAGACCAAACCGACTACCTACGTTACTTTACACCCGGTTGAGAATCGCTCGAATCCACCGGATAATTAATGGGTTACAAATGCGACGCGGCCGACTGAATTCTTCAACGGACGCTTGTAATTTATGCCGCAACTTTAGAGTGCTATCGTTTTAGATAGTGTACGGGAATGGTTTCACTTTTTTAACGAGCACTCGCCGATTTGATGGATATCGGCGAACGTGGGAGAACCAGAAGGCACGTATTATCGGAACTTGTCATCGGCTGACAACGCTACCACTACATATTTCATAATCTGGTTACGTTTTGAAACATATTATTTGCAGACAATCTAGATGCGTATTTCCCTAATTTTCTTTACGCTAGAAAATTACAGGCTGTCATCGGATGATGAATGAAAAATACGGTGCCCGAGTTGAGACGATAGTTACGAAACGGTCGTACTATCCAACTCGTTACGCCTGGAATTCGTTGTATTCTGTAACTGTCCGGTTACGAAACGATATTTAATTAATATCACGTAATTTATGATTGGCCGTCAATCTCATTATCCGCCTCGGACCGGCCATTGGAGAAGTTCATGGCAGGTCAAATTACGGAGGATAGATCTTCCAAGGAATGCTTTTGTTACGCCTTCGAATGGAAAACGAAGGGGACGTAATTTTCTCCGAGACACGGGAGGCGTTGCGTTAGGCGAAATGAATTTTAATTACGCGTGACGCCTTCGGGCGATTTAGCGCCGCTGTAATTACGTAGCCACGCCGTGTCACCAGTTTTAACATAATAAAACAGCGTAGTATTAATCAGCAGCAAATATGAAGACATAAACGATCGGTCCTCGTACATGTTTCAGTTTTCCTCCTACCGTTAATTACAGATTCTTTAATTATAATAATTGCACGGCACCTCCATCGATAAATAATCTTGATTATATGCATTAGTACAGTCAATCTCAAATCAATACTTTAGAAAATGATTTTTACTCCGATAAAATGCAGTCGATAAAAGTTTTCGTCTATTAAATATGTATGTACCGGATATAAAGTAGCCGAAGTAGCATCCGAAATTGTAAGGAGCATATAAGAAGGACATTTCCGATTCATAAGTAATCAGACAATGGGATCGTCTGCAGCGAAGTTCGCGGAACTATTGGCCGTTCCTTTCTACAATTGTACTACAGATCATCCGGGAAGTTCGACACCTGATCCATTTTCAATTGAATCCGAACAAGGAAAACGCGGTCGTAACGGTATTACGTAAATTCAAGCTCCAATTCCTTCGGATAATTTACATCCAGCGCAAAAGTTATATCCTCCGGGTAAGACCCGGGCGAACTCGGTTCCAATTGCGCCTCGAATCCTCTATTACCAGCGGGGAGGTTCGCCCCAAAACTGCACTACTACGGTAAGTAGTTGCGCGTTTACAGAAACGGAACTCGGAACGGTATCCAGAAACGGTCTAACTGTTGTACATCCACGCTGCTGACTTCAGGTACGATCGGTGTACATTTGAGTTTGTCGCGGCGCATTACACGCAACGCTGCCTCCGAAACGTACGCGTTCCCTTGCGCCGCTGGCGAGGTGCCAACGTCCGAAAGAATCCTCTCTGCTCCTATTAAAAACCCGGCTGCGTCCTCTAGCGTCCTTACAAGACGCGCTCCTTCTTTTCTTCTTGGACACGCGTCTCAGCAAAATAAAGTTGGCGTGTTACAATAACGTCAAGCGTAGTCGAATTTGTACCGGACATATTCTGAATGTGTAAAAGAGTTCCTTTGAAGATACAAGAATAGAATGAAACATGATTTTGTGCTTTATTCCAGCATTTTCTTGTAGACTAACTATGAGGACAAATATTGTTCTTCCTAGTTCAAAGATGTCTTTCTTTTAAAAAGACAAGTTTTGCAAGGCATCAGATAAAAAATCCAAGAAGAAAATAAATTACGACATTTGATTTTATTTTTGTTCAAGCTAAAGGAAGAGGCATGACTATTCGTTTCCCTGTTCGGTTTCTTTCGCGTTCGATAATAAACTGCGTAGCACAAAATTGCCGCTTAAACGACGTGTTTCTTCTATGAGACCCAGGATGGCGGCCGTCCAGACTCGTTAATCGCGATGCCGCCGACCCAGGGCGGACGTTACGTACTCCGGCGAGATTCTCTTCCGGTAATAACTGCCGGAACGTTTTTCAAATCCGTCGAGCGCCGCTGAATTCGCTCCGTTCCATTTCGCGGCTGCCGCAATAACTCGTCTGACGGCTCGCGAATATCATAGGGAAAGATAATAATATTACTGTCAGGCAGAAGAGGTCCTTTTAGGTTCCACTTCGACGGGGACATCTTTATGGATTTAGCCGAGGGGATCCAGAAAATTCTCTCCCTCTCATCAATAGCACTTTTTATACACGGGATTAAACCCGTGAAAAAGTTTAAAGAATTAATGAAACTCCCGAATCGCATGATTCATCTCGGGTGGAAAAAGATTCCACAATTCTAATAGCAATTTGATCTGAAATTGAAAAATGTTGCGCTGGGTTGACACAGTTGCGAAGAGGATTGCTTGGAACAAAAATTTAGTTCACTCTTATTTCTCTGGCCTCCTTTTTATTTTCTTAGCTCGTGTTCGGGGATATCGCGCGCGGTTGGNTCGCATGATTCATCTCGGGTGGAAAAAGATTCCACAATTCTAATAGCAATTTGATCTGAAATTGAAAAATGTTGCGCTGGGTTGACACAGTTGCGAAGAGGATTGCTTGGAACAAAAATTTAGTTCACTCTTATTTCTCTGGCCTCCTTTTTATTTTCTTAGCTCGTGTTCGGGGATATCGCGCGCGGTTGGATACACCAGCGTGTTATCAGAAAATACGATTTTCAAACAACCACGGAGCTTTGCTAGAAACCAGAGGAAGAAGATCCGGTCGGATATCAGAAAATTTAGGTAACCTGTTTCCTGGACGTCAGATATGAAAGGGACGCAGGAAATTAATTGACTATAAAGTAGGTGATCAATTTTAAGCAAGTGGGACAGAGAGACGCTGCGAGCAGGGGAGGCAATAGTTAAAAGAGAAGTGACGCAATTTCCGAAAGCGGGAGCAAAGGGAAACGAAAGTGGCTCTTGTTATAATACGCGACTCTTCAATTTCGCCCGATCTCGCAGCGTTGGATCAGGGTAAAATATGCAAGCTGCCGAGGCCGTAAAGCTTCGGCCTTAAAGTGACAGTCATAAAAGTCGCCGCTTTATGCAGAAGTTGAGATAAAAGATTTCATCTCTCTCTTCCATTTCTACGAAGGACAGCCGGTCTCTTGGGGTATTAAAATCGGGAAACACACACGCCCGCGCGCGCGCGCGCGCGCTACGCCAGAGCGGACGGTGTCGCGTGGAAAATCTTCCCTCGGTAGCGCTTGGCAACGAAACGGAATCAATAAGGTTCCCCCGGATATCGCGACGTGATAATTAAAATCTGATTGGTCGCGCACACGCGTACAATAATTATATTATAATGAAATGAATTTTCAAAACACTATGCGATATGCGGATGAATCGGAAACACTAATTAACAACGCTCTGCCTTTTGCTGATTAATCCTGTTATAATTGATACGACAAGGGATGTAGAACGTGATCGGAAAAACGCTGGCATATCCATTTATAGCAATATCGAAAGATTCTGTTACATTAATTAATTTCAGTGAAATAATTATCAATTCGACCGTGTTCAAATATTTCTTGGACTTTAATGAGAACTAGAATCGTATCTGTCGAGCTGGAATTTTTCATACCGAGGAAATTAACAGATTCCTCTGCTGTAGTTTCTAGCTCTGAAACGATAAATGTATAATGTCTAGTTTAACTCTGAACGAGGCTCCTTGGTATCTTAATTTCAAACGTGGAATCATTTCGAATCCTGCAGGTAATTTCGCAAAAAACTCGTTCGTTTTGATCCGCGAGCGACGCGATCGTGCCTCTTTATGCGTGCAAACAAACTCCGAACGTGCCACGGGCAGTGCACGGCGTGCTGGATCTCTGTAAGAGGCGTTTTGCGAGCGGAATATGCACTTGGTGGTTATACCCAGGTACTAGTCTGTCCCGCTCGCACGGTTCACTCGGTCGAGGGCGTCGATACCGATTAAATTAAACATGCCGAAAGCTTCGAAGCGACGCGACGGACGGGTTAAATATGAAAGAAGGTCTCGCAGAGAGGAACGGATGGGAAATAATGAGTACGGGGCCGTAAGTATAGCCCCGGTGATGGCGCAAAGAGAGGAAAAAAGGGGTGGGCACCGGGCGGCCGCAAAACGAGAACCTTCTCGCTGGATATCTGGGATGGACTCCTGTCAGTTCGCACGTCCGTAAGTCCGAACACCACCTCTTTTCTTCTCTCCACCCCGGTGCCCCTCGCCGCGCCAACAACGCTCGCCCATCTTTTTATTTGATAAGAGGATCCGGCCCGAGGCAATTTTCACGGTCTCCGCGGCCGCACGAAACATCATTTTCGTCTTAAACGAAATAATGACTCGTGGAGCAACGCGGCGCGCACTGTCTCTCTCGTTCTTCGCTCAAAACCCCGAAAGACATCTTATGATTATCGCGGCCCGCGAGACACTGTACCTATCTTTCAACGAACTCGGTAATTCGTCGATTGTCGAGGGACTTTAAGAGAGATCGGCCGCGCGCCGTCCCATCGAAATTGGACGTCGTTAACCGGCGAGCGTATCTACTTTCAACCGCGGTTGCCGTTCATACATCATCCGGTAACGAACTATGCACGGCACGCCATTAAATTCGAACCTCGCAGCTGATTGAAACAATCCGGCCACGAAATCGACCACCCTCCGCCGCGAGATCACCGCCGCCGATAGGCATTCAGCCTTTTGACAACGACTAATCGGCCGGCTACTCTTTTCGCGGCGCGAACGATTTTTTCCACGACGGCATCCGGCCGCGGCCCGTACGGCCGCAGCTGAGTTTGAAAGATTCCGGCCCGTTCTTTCGGTAATTTAAAACTTCTAAAGCCCATTATCAGCGACGATTATGACGAGGAGATACCCGAGTTCTGCACCTGCCGGCTCTCGCCGATCCGCTCCCGTCCGCGAGCGAGTACGTCCGCGTACCAGTTGAACGCAAACGCGACGGGGAATATCTTTCGCGGCTCTTTAATGCACCGCTAGGGTCAGGGGATCTCCTCGCCTCGGCTCCGTGGCCTGACCGCGACTGCGGACCCGCCAGAGAGATGAGGTGTGGAATATTTATGGTCATTCTAGAAGCACGCGACAATGACGCCCCATTGAACTACCGTGTACCGACTTGAAGTGCGCTTCAACGGGCTGAATGAGAAATTCTAGATCCGCCATCTTACGTGTCTCGCCTATCCCCGGTCACTCGGATGAACACGAAGTTCGTACAAAACGATTTATCAAACTGTGCGCTATGCCAGACTCCGACTCTCGTTTATCTCTGATTTGATACTAAAAAATATTAATAATAATCTGGTGGTTGGATCTCGATTGGAACTTGACGATTAAAAATAACAGGATATCGGAAGACGGGGGAGGGACGAGAGGTGCAATAAGGAAGCGGGAAGAGACTCGAACGCAAAGGTCAGGATAGGCGCTGACCGCAAGCTGTCGGTGCTGTAATAATGAGTTACGCCGATTGCGAGTAGCCGCGCTGTTATTCGCGGACTTGGATCACGGAATTCGGTGGGATTACACGTGGCACGACGCGGTGTGTGAAACACCACGTGCACGCGAATCTCGTGCCGGTACGCAAATAGATGCATCGCGAGAGAGAGATTGCAAGCCTCGGCGTGGGATGAGGCAGGCATCGTCGGACGAGGAAGATCGGAGATCGATGATCGTGAAACGCTTACATTCACAGAAATATAAATTGAATTCGGATAGAGAATTGATACCTAACTATGTTTATTGAAATGCATTGCNACGCAAATAGATGCATCGCGAGAGAGAGATTGCAAGCCTCGGCGTGGGATGAGGCAGGCATCGTCGGACGAGGAAGATCGGAGATCGATGATCGTGAAACGCTTACATTCACAGAAATATAAATTGAATTCGGATAGAGAATTGATACCTAACTATGTTTATTGAAATGCATTGCCCAGATTCCTATAAGATTGCCGGTAGTTTATAATAAAACAATAAACTAGAATCGATTAATTAAATGGAAATGATCGTCAGAAAATCTGCCGAGTGCTGTACATATTGCAACATTGCGAATGCTCGAAACAGAGCCACTGTAAATCATGCAGCGCCGACCTACCTGCTCGTGAAGTTTCATCAGAATCGGTAATTAACACTTGATGAAGTTCGTGATTAACACTTCAAGCTCCCTCGTTAGAAGCAATCAAAGGTCAGTCATTAAGCGTTCCAGCGCGATGTAAAATAACTGTTGCACATTTTGCATCGGCCGCGTCATTTTCGAGGAGCCGAGAGAGAGAGAGAGAGACGGCTGGGAGACATTGGCCAATCATGAATCACGAAAAGCTCGTAGCTTCTGGCCGCGGCCGACCGTTAACAGTGGCCATTGTGAGCCGCGCGTCGGCGACCGGGTATATCTTGATGGCAACGGCCAAAATCAATAAAGCGATCCCGCGGACCGATAAACCGGCCGCACACGTTTGACAGATAATAGCTGCCATTCTCTCAGCGGGTCGGGATCGTGACGCGGCCGTAAGTAACCCTGGTCCGTCGATCGGCCCAATTATGAGTTCTCCTACGCCGGGCCCAGTGCCGGGGACTAGGCGGGCTCTCGCTACCGTTCGCGCGCTTTCCTCTTTGCAATTCCAAGGAAATTCTTGGGCTCGAACCGGCGCGCATTACTCGGCGGTGTTACGACACGTCGTGATCGTAGATAATCAGATATCAAGGCTTAAACACAGGATTCAATGTAAATGGATTCGCGAAAAAGGTCGAGAGCGGCACGGAGCGGCGATAACTTAATAGGTTCGCGAGAGAGCGTGCCCATTGAAATTAAGACGATAAATCTCGAATATCGTAGAGACAACTCGATCTTCAGGTGCGAACGATAACGTCCGACGGGTCCGCGGGACCGAGATTATGCGTGGCCGCTTTGTACGCGGAGAGAAACGAAAGGCCGGGACAGGAGATAAATTTAAAGCCGGTCGACGCCGCGCCGGTTATCCGATAAAGTTCTCCGCCCCCGCAATTTCCGCATCCCCCCGGCTAATTTCGCATGCGTGCTGCATCGGCGCCGAGCGAACACGCGATTTATTAGGTGAAATTAGCGGGAAACTTCTAATCTCCCTATTTGCCTCTAAGCTACTATAATACCAAACTCGCTTCTTGTCTCCTCTCCTTCTTGTCTCGCCGTTACCCGCTTCCAGAATCTATCTCTGCATTCCTGTGCCCGCGCCACGTCGCCTCGTTGCGACATTCCGAGTTGGAACAACTAACTCCGCGTTTCTGTAATTTCCACTGCTTGGTTTGCATTAATCAAGCTATTCAATAAAATCAAGCCGCTTCAGTGGATTTGGCTAACTCGAGAAGCTCGAATTCGAATCACGCGCGAATTTTTTTGCTTGTATAATTATGCCAGATTGATTAAACGTTTTTAATCGTGACAAATTCATAGTCGGCGCGTGAGAACTTGAGCGTAACACTTGTGACAACGTGTTCTACCAGGAACTTCGGTATTATGCTAACAGGGGCTACTCCATACATGTATTTGGCTAGTCCTACTTTAGATCCAAGAAGGAAATTCAAGTAATAGAAGCATGAATTATGGAAGTAGGATAAACTCGGGGGCTAATACTATGAGAAAAGGAGCATCTCATTAAAAGAAAATATTCTCGAACGAGGCGGGAGGATTACAGAAGTGAGGAATATTACGGCGATGAAATATTCACATCCAACCTTGCTAGCGATCCCCGCGATCCACGTGAAATATTCCAACGACCGCGGTATAAATACCTCCGCGTCCAAATATTTTATTCCATCTTCTCATCTCCGCCGCATTTTTTTTCAGCCGCGATAACGCCATCGCGAAATTCAACGGATTGCGGCCGCTTCTCTTTAGCGAATACCTCCGCGAAGATTCCGAGCTTTCGTTCAGAAAACTAAAATTCCGTTTTCATCAAAACGTTCACCTTTTTCCATCCTTCCGTTTTACTATTAAAAAATACTTTTAATTCCGTGCTCGTTCACTATTCATAAAACTGGCTACATTACTCTGAGATCAGTGAAGGTGGCATCGAATACGATCATAAATCTCTGCTGGGAAAAGAGCAGTCCAATCGTTTGATTTTCACCGACCAATAATGCACCGTGTAGAAAAACGCGACGTCGACTGTATCTCGCGACCGAGTTTTCTATAAACCAGGCCAAGAGAATGGCGTTCCTGATCCAACAATCGTATCCAGTTAATCGTAGAGCAACGCCGTGCTCCAGAAACGAATATATATATATATATATATATATATATATATATATATATATACGTACAGTATAGTTCCACCGTCGTGTATCAAAGTTACCTCTTGGCGTTCCCGAAGTACCTTCACGGGTACGTCTACGTGCATCGAATCCGAGAGGTAGTTGGGCAAACGGCTGCGGAACGGTTTAACATTTGCCGTCCCATCGTTTGTGTCTAAATGGTATTTGTCTAATTCGGGATGGACCAAACGCGCGCGCGCGGCGAGGGACAGAGAAAGGTAGAGTAGGCAAGCGTGGATTTAATATCGCTTTGAAGCGCGTCGCACCGCATCGCGCCGCGGTCCTCGAGACTCTCCATTCGGTTCTCTAAACACAATTAACAATCGCCCAAGATCTATCAAACAGGCCGGAAGTTAGTGTACACAGTTAGCGCAGTGCTCGCGCAGCCCTATCCAACCATTGCTTCCTCCAGGACTCTTCGCATTTACATGACGAAACGGCGGGCTCTATCCGTCTACCTGCAGGGTCACG
The DNA here is from genome assembly GCA_019453355.1 of Ceratina japonica. NCBI lineage: Eukaryota > Metazoa > Arthropoda > Insecta > Hymenoptera > Apidae > Ceratina > Ceratina japonica. Next base: position 130,863 of record SMSR01000076.1, read on the forward strand.
TATCCCGCGCGCAGGTAACCGAGCGTATACTTGCACGCGCGGCTCGCTCGCTCCTCGTGAAGGCGTCTGCGCCGCGCCTTCCGTTTGCACGAAACGCGGGGCGAAACCTGATTGCCGCTTTCGAAGCGATAATTACCCGTTTGATATCGGCCCTCGGGTCTCTCCCCGGGGTCGGTTCGGCGCGTTCCTAAAGAAAGATCGTTACGCCGCCGATCGATGGTTTCTGGCTTGATTCCCCTAGCCGGCGCTTTGCGAACCAAGCGGATCGAGCGAATGGAATCGGGATTTTACGGGCGCGCATAAAATACCGACGCGGAACAGCTCCGATCGAATCGAATCGAATTTACCATAGGAAGATAATTTCCATTAAGGGCCGGGAAGAAATTGTCGCCGCGAATAAGAGACAGTCGAAACTGGAAATTCTATTTGCGTTGGGGATCGACGAGCGCCTCCGACGGCAATAATAGAAATTGCCGTCAGAAATCGGCGCATGCAGATTTGATAGATGACTCGCGATAGACCGGTCGACGTCGGCTCGCGGCCAGTTATTGCGCTCGCACGCAGACGGAGCGCGGCGTGTCCCGGTAAGTAGCTACGTCTGAATGAGATATCTCCGGCGAGCATTAATTTGCCAGGATCGAATCGAGCCCGAAGCTTCCGCGCGCGCTTTGCTCCGCCGTGAATGATATCTCATACTTGATCGAACCGTCTGTTGCAGTGCCAACCGTGAGCGCCGCGACGCACACACGGGCGAGCGCGCGCGCGAACCGCGGCGCGGGTTCGGATACACGTGATCTCATTAAGTCACGCCGAGCGAGATCGAGAGCGGATCGGCACGGCCAGAAGTTGCTCGCGCCGCGGATGGCAATAAATACGCCGCGCTGACGGACGCTAGATTACGGGGACAGTTCCGTGTCTACCGGCACCGAGGGTTGTCAACGGGCTGGCAATGACGTTCAGAGTAACCCAGAATGGAGTGTGGTAATATAATTTCTGATTTACAGCCTCCCTTGGTAGCTACGTGTTCGCAGATTTTTGCCCGGGGAACCAAAGAAACGAACGCGTTGAAAGGTTGATTAATTCTTGACCACTACGTTCCTAAATGTGTCATAACCGCGAAATGCGCAGCATTCAATCTCCACTTGTACGATCTGTTCGATTAAAACGGCATATCACTCTGAGTTTACATATAAATCGACGTGATTGAAAGTTTTATAGAACGTTCTTTCTCGCGATTTCATGGTTGCGAAACGCGATACTTACACACCGCGACGGAGACTGTATCCATATCGATACTCATCAATAAATGTATTACGATCTCTTTTTACAGCGTTCCGTTTCTCGTTACGTCATCTACTTAACGATTCATGAAGACTTCAGCCTACCTTATGAAAGTAGTTACCTGGTCTTCGAATTATTTTCATTGGCACAGAAAGCGATACTCGTAAATCCTGTCACTTTATGGACAGCTTTACGACTATGTGCATTACACTGATCTATGTAAGTTATAATTGGAATCCCCTTTGAGCTGAAACGTATCTCGTTCCGTCGAATAAATCGTAACGTTTCTCGTGAATAATCACATTTTGTAATATGGTAAAACCGATTTAAATACTGTAAATACCTTCGAAACAATAGGAATTGTCTACTCGTTAATTCGGAAATTATTTCGTTGTAATGAACCGATGTACGTCGAGAGATATAACAATTTTATGTCGTTCAACTACTTCGCAGTTCATTGGGACACTATCGGCCGGTATCAAGCGTTTTCAATTTTTAATTACGCTCTTTAGCAATTTATCGATCAGACGCCCCCGAGGTCGAAGCAATTACCGAAAGCGCGGTCACGTTTTAATTATGCCGTCGTCCTCTCGTTAATTCCGCGGAACAAACAAACTTGCTCGCCGCCGCGCCGGCATAAATTATAAAATTTCCCAGTTTCCGAGTAGTTTCGAGCACGATCAACTGCGCCGTGTCCACTCCGTTCGCGCAACAAATTTTCATCGGGAATCGGATCCGTCCGCGGTGAGAATCGGATTCGCGGATAAGTTGAAAATAACCGTACGATCGACCCGTAGAAATCCGCGTCAATCTCGGGCCAGAATTTCGCGCGAGAACTGTTGCACAAAAACGGGCATTGCGAAACGTAACCTTTCCGAACGGAGAGCGTACTTCTTGCGCCGAGTTTCAGAGAGTTCCGTCATCGGTGGGATGCGAGCGAGATCGCGCGGATCTTGGGAGCCGCAAAGAAACGTATCAGATAAGGTCTGCGCCTTGCCGATCTGAAAAACTGCTCTAACGCGGGATTAAATTCGATCGAACGATTGCCAATTGCCACGGTACACGTCGGCGATTAATCTCGGGCGCCGCGGTTTTCTCCCGGACGTAAATAGGACATAATACATCAGCGGCCGGGCCGCTCGAGCCAGCGGTCTATTAAGAAAATCTTTTCATCGACTCCGATGCGACGCGCGTTGCGTACCTACGTACGTACAAACGGTCGCGAATGTAATCGTCGTGGTAAGCATTAAATCATCGTGTCCCACGGGACGCGGACCACTCCGGATACAGGCTTCGAACATACCATTAAGACAGTTACTGGATAGAACTTCATTCGCTGATGACAGATCGCGTGGACAATCGCAAATTGTTTCTGACTCTGTTGTAGTACATATTTCAGTGAAGCGAGCAAGAAATTAATCACAGGATAAGCGTAAAGGATCTAGATTTCTAGATCGTCTATCACGATTGTCCAGTAAAAGCGTGTCAAAAAATTACATTAAGATTTTATCTAATAATTACAAACTAGATTTACGTGTAAAAACACTTCATGTTTTCTGTATAAATTAATTGTATATATGAGAGATAAAAATCGAACATGTCCCGAGTTTAACAGGTGTCATTGTCCACGTTGACAAATCGTAGTGGATTATCGCAAATTGTTTGCGGCCACAGTGGTATTCAGGTAAGAAAGGAATGAATCGATGCGGAACGTGACAACAATATCATGTATGTTTTCGCGGGTACTTATCGGTATATAATATAAACGAGTGAACACGTTNAAAAAACCAGCAACTTTTCTACAGAGTTACGTTCATTGCTAAAAATTTGTTTTACTTATGTACTTTCGATCGTGAAATCAAGGACACAAGACGAGGTCACTATGTGTATAATTTGGGCCTTGCTTTGGAGAAGGTGTGCTTAATCGATGTAGAAATATTTGTCGGTAGTTACGGGGTCTATCAAAAGGAAGGCTGGGGGTTTAATTTTCACGGTGAGGCACGCGGTTTGCGACGTCGGAACAGAAGGAAAGTTTGGCCAGGCCGTGCAACGAGATCCGTGTGTTACATTAACGCGAGGGTGGCGAGCAAGGGGCGGGTAGTTGACGACGTGCAAACAGAGAGCCTAACGGCAGGAGTATTCGCGGCGCAGCTGTTTGTACTGCGAATCAGCCGTAAACCTAGTCGCAGTCGGTTATTATTCCTAAATTCGTGAAATCCCGGTGAATACCTTTCGGCGAGGGAGCACGTGCCGCGCGCGACTTGATACGCGCGCGGCTGCCTATTAACCAGGCAATAATTGGTACCTGGTGAAGGGTGTTCCGATTCGAGATACACGAGTACGTTCGTCGNGCTATTGAGGTACTTATCGCTTTCGCGAAACCGCGTCATCAATCATTATAGCCGGCGATCGGAGAAACTCTCTAAACATTTACGCGTTTCCATTCCATCGGCATGCGGCCGATATGTACACGTCCGTTGCCGATTGTTGCCGCGCGTACCACGCGAATTACCGTAACGTGACAAATTGTTATAAAGCGTATCGGCTTACCGGACCGCTAGACTATCTTATAAATCTCCAGGGATCATTTTATAACCGCGAGTCCGCTTGCCACTTGGCTGCTAGTAAACGTTTCGCTCCGTCCGTTCCGACCATCGCCGATCAATGTTCGTCACTGTAATAGCGCGAAATCTTTACACGGCTCGGGCATTTCCATTAAATCAAAGTCGATGGAATTGTATACGTCTTGGAAATCACTTTGGGAACGCATAATTTAGCTAACAACTGCCCTATCAATAATACCCATAATAGCTGTTTCTACGATTTCTTTTTTTCGAGTACGTTTCTTTAAATGTCTCGGCGACCTCGACTTCCTGAATCGGCGCAGCGCACTCGTGAGTCAAAGCACGGAATGAGGTCGATCAGAGGTAAAGAAAGAAAGGCTCGCAATCATTAGGAATTACATACGTTGCGGTCTTAATCCAACGCAATCCCGTACGAGTACATTACATACAAGGGAAGCTGAACGCTGCGAGGTTCTCGATCATCGATACCCTTCGAACCCGAACCTCGCGCGAACCGGGCGTGTTTGCAGACGGCTGGCCGATGTTCACGCGTGCAGAACGTAAACGAGGAAGTGATAATTTCACGGTGAGAAAAGTGGGCAGAGAAAGAATCGAAGGGGAATCGGTGGCCGGGTCGGAAACCGTACGAATCCTTCGGGTTTCACGTGTGTGTGTTCCGTGTGCTTTCTCTGACGTGCACGCGTGTAAGTACACGCGCGAGGGAAAGAGAAAAAAGAGGATGAAGGAAAGGGGCACCGACACCTCGCCGATGCGATGCGATGGTAACGCGCGTCGATGCCGTGGAGAGGAAACGAAATGGCCGACGCGACGGAGGAAGCAACACGACGAGTCGGTGTGAGAACCGAGGCTCGTAGCGATTTCCATAGTTATTCGAGATAGCCGGTAGAGAGAAGCTCTCGTGGCCGGCCGTGCTCTTTCGACGGGCATCCTATCATTTCGTACTAAGCCGTACTGCTCACCCTCAGCCGCATACATTCGCTTGCTACGGAATGTCGAAGCTTGTACGAATCTCACGATCCCCCACTTACAACGAACTTTTGAAAAACTCCAGGAAAATTGTATCAAGCTTAACACATTCCATGTTCATCGATCTATTTCGATTCATTGTTCTCATTGTGAAAATCGTAATTCAACAGCAATTTTTTGTCTTCCTCTTTTTATAAATAAAGAATGGCGTTAGATCTGTTTCGATCTCGTACTCTCACTCGCATTAATCATACAGATCTTCGAAGAAAGGATCTCTCGCCGATCCGTCGAAGCACAAAGCGTGAAACTTTCTCGACTCCTCTCAGGCGTTACTGTAATTTCTCTAAAGGGAATATTCGAACCACTTTTATCCCTGTCGCCGCATCGCGTGTTTCTACACTCCGGTCGGATTGCATTATTTTAATGCTAGGAGAAATGGGAGCGAAAGCTATGGTGAAAGTGGCGAGGGGGAGCTTATGCAACTCCGTTAAACGATATTTTTCGCCTCTGGTAACTCCGTACCTCTCCCCATTGTCCAACCCGTGATTTCACCGTAATGACATTTCGCAGTTGCTTCGTCGCCTCCCGACACTCGATCGTCTATAGAAAATCATCGATACCGACGTTACCTAACTCCCAATACAATAACCTCAACATATCGAATTTATTACACCTCCTTTTGTACAAGTAACCAGAACCATAATTTTCTATAATACACGAATAAATCAATGTCTTAAAATTAAAAAAAAAAGAATATGACGTTAAAAAAGATTCAGTAGAATAAATCCGGATTGGAATATTTTTGGTCCACTCGATTTGTTTCGTTCGAGGGAATTAACCCGTCCATTCGCGATCAATAATTTGGCCGACCGCTCTCGCCTCGAAACGCCTCCGTGGCCGGTTGAAAAGCAAAGTGGAAGGGAAGACGGTTCGGCAATTTGTGACCTGGTTATTTTCAATGAACGCCCTCACGTGATCGCGCGTCCGAGGTGTTTTTAAAGGGCCAGTTAGCGCGGAGCTCGTCTCGACAGCGAATAAATCGCCTAAGCGTCGTGACAGCCGGTCTTTATTCTGCCGAGGGAATCCCCCTAACTCCTGACCCGGGTTGCACAATTACATTGTTACAACGAGACGATCTTGGTTAGATGCAACCGATGCACGAAATTCTTGTTTGCTCGTTTAAAAACGTAACACGTTTTTCCTCTTCTCGAAATTTTATGCATCGCGTAATATACAAACGTAGATCGCACACGTTACACGCGGGAACGCGGTTAAGAAATAAAGAGCGCAACAGCGGCGGCGTTGGCCCGCGACACCTATTATGGAAATGTAATTACGAAGTTTGATTGGGCGATCCCGGGAGACGGGCGCCGAGTTCCGAGTGGCAGACGTCGTCGCCAGTACCGATTCCGTCGGACGGGGTCCGAAGTGCGCGAAACATACGAGACCGCGGGATACGCGGACGTAATGCGCGTTAAAAATAAGCCCGCGCGAATTAATAACGAGACGTTAACGAAGTTGCCGGCGTAGCGAAGCGGGGGCGAGCAGTCGCGGTGGTTATTATCTGTCCCGATGCGGGCGCCGGGGGGCTCGTCGGCCGGCGGGTCCGTTTTTTAATCGGCTAACAGAACTTCTCAAAACTGGAAACCTATAATGAGTTTTCCCGGCATCATCCCCGGCCGGTTGCCCTTAACCCCTCCCCTTAACAAGGAGCTAACCGAAGCAGCGTGAAAATAATTAAACGAGTTTCGACGAGCTTTTAACGACCCCGAAATTGCAACATGCATCGAGGAGACCACGGGCCCGTGAGCGGCCGTTCATTGTTTCCCCGAGGGCAGACGTATCCGCGTTCCGCAATTTATATACCACCGGTGTTCCTCTCGTTTCATGGTCTAGGAGCTTCTCTAATTTCGAAGAAAAGCCGCTGCCGCTCTATCAGCCGGCGGATATTAAATATTCATACATTGTTCGGCGAGGTACAAAAGCGGAGCGGGAGCGCGCGCGCGCGCGAGAGGATTCCGTCTACTCGAAACTTGTACGTCATTCCGCGAGGTTTATTCAAATTCTATTTAGTTTCTATAAGAGGGGCGCGTTGTGAACTCTTCGCGGAGTCGCTGGAAACGCGTCGTATCGCCAGGTACGGTCGGGAAAAGGGGAGAAAAAGAAAAACCGCGGAACGCAGGAAACAAAAGGGAACGAAAAAAGCGGGCAAGAATCTCTTGTAACCCGGGGGTTCGCCCACGTTTCTCGCTCATGCTCGGGTCCACCGGCGCGGCGGCGTATCCGTTCGGGGGTACCGCGCACCGACTCTTATCTCGATTATAGTCGAATGGAGTTCACTCGGAGGCCGAAATGCTCCCCGAAGTATTTCATTATCGAGATCGTACCACGGTGGGTAATAAAATTGGAAGGCACCTCTCCCGAGGAAAGGGGGCAACCAGCGTTTTCTGTTCCCCGTTCCGTGCCCGCGTCCCTGCGCGTACGCGCGCGCGCGTGTGCGTGCACGTACACGCAACGGCCTAGCCCGTCCACGGGATCACCGCGGCCGGTTTGAAATATTGACCGAGCATGGGTTTATGACGGTAAGTAGCGTATACGGGCCAGAGAAGGACCGAGGCGCAACGGCGAGGAGGGTTAAAGGGAAAGGGTATACGGAAAGAGAGCAAGAGGTTTCGGAGGGAAGGTGATGAATGAGAGGAGAACGGAGCCGGGGGACGCGAGGAGGGAAGACAAAGTACGCGAATCTGTGTACACGTGATCCGCGCGAGGGAGACGGGACGGGGAAGGGTTTCCAGTGAAAGAAGATAAAAGGGTAGGACGGAGGAGGAAGGAAAAAGGTGGCACGGAGGAGGGCGATCGAAGGGGGGCCAGGTGAAACTGGTATGGCGAACGGAGGTGCTGTACGGCCCACGCAAACCGGCCCCCGCTTTAAGTCCCTCGGGGCTGCATACTTCCCCTCTCTTTTCCCTCGTTCTTCCTTGTTCCCGTACGTCCGCGGCCCGGCCATCTACCATCTTCGGGGCCCTGTAATACCCTCGCGTTTACGAGTAACCGACCCGCACACGCACGCACCCACACGCAACACCGATCCCGGGAACGTGTGTGCACGTAACCGCCCGCAAACGCATCTCCTTCGATCATATTCCTTCGCCGAGAATTATTGGCCGCGCCGCGTATGGGGTGTTCGAGAAATGCCCCGTCCGATCGTGTAGAAGGGATCCATGACGAATGCTCGTGTTAATTCGTCGTTCGGCATCGAGAAACAGACGGGTGAAATCGATAATATCGATTCCTCGGTGCGAACCTTGTACCGAACCGCTCCGTACCTTCAATTAAATACAATGAAACAAAAATTGGAACCGCTCTGAGCCTTTGAACCTCCTTTCCTTCTATCTGCGCTAACACGGAATTCGGTCGCGGCACGTGTCGCTGGTCCTTTGGGAAATTCGCGGAGATTAGGACTTGGCAGCCGGCGAACGCGGCTGTCTTGTATTTCATAATCTTTATTTCGCAGATCTCGCACGGAATCGGAGACGACCGCGAAAAGCACGTCGGCTTTCATTCACGGACATGAGCAATTACGAGCGTACACGATCCACGTGTGCTTGAGATTTCAATGTTTACTCCTTAACGTGCTCGTAATTCTGCGGCATGGTTCGCGCATGGCGAACGCCACTCTATGCGGCAACGAACCAGAACGCAATAATGAAGTCGTAACCACGTAAGAGCGGTACACGACGAAACGGTGACACGCTAATTAAAACTCCGCTACGTGGGTACCTGAAACTACTTCCACGACGTCGGTCACATCCGCCCCGCGTATGTACGAGCACGAAGAGTCCTGCACGGGGGGACCCGCGTTTCCGATATTGTTTCAACGACGCGATGCGTCTCCTACGATATGGCACTTAATATCCCTTCGCTGACAGATGCGCAGTGAGTTTAATTCTATCGCATCGACGGGTCGATGCGGCTCAATCGGATTGGTTTCACGAGGATACGTGTCTCGGAAAATGGATCGAGATACCCCGGAACTGTTACATAAATAGAAGTCGATTTTGAATGCAAATTAATGCACACCGTGGAGAACAATATTATATTTTTGTATAGTAATTTAAATCACGGAAGATTGCATCTCGTTCAGGTGAACGTCAGAACTGCAAACGTTCCTCGAACGCTGCCGAGCGCGGTTTTAATGAACTTCATAAACGGCCCTTTCCCCCCTGCTTATCCGCGCGACGCCTGTCCAGCGTAAAAGACAAGTTCGTCCCGCAGCAACAAAGTTAACTTTCGTTACCTATCGTCGGCCAGCGCTGGCCGAACGCATGCGAGAGAGTTACGACAATCAATTTCCGTGTATGGCCCCGTCCGTTCTTCCGCGGCTAAAGCCGGAGTTGTGCGGCGACGAGACGCGAGGGAGAACAGTATTTATGGTGCACCAAACGAGCATGTCGTCGCCGAGACTAACCGAGATGCCACCCAAGAGATGGTCCGGGGATGAAACCAATTTTCGACAGTGTCTATATAAATCAGATCTTGTTACAACCGCGCAGGTACCGTCAGCGGAGTCAGCCTTTCTCGCTCTTACTTACTCCCCTCGCACCGCGCGCTCCGGCAGCGGCTACTTGCCGAATGGCCTTTTAAACCGAGTTAAAAAGGGGGTCAATATTTATTAGACGGTTTCTAATGAAACATTTTAAATGCATGGAATTCGCGGCCGCCCTGGCCGTGAACGTTTCGGGGCGGCCGCACACCCCTCGCCGGTACGCCTCCGTTGCCCTCTTCCCCGCCTAGCTATGATCGTTCGCTTTCAATCCGTCGTTCTCCCGCGTTATCTCCACGGCTCGACATTAAAAAGCTATGAATCGTTTCCCTCCTATCTCTTTTCACCCCGTCGAGCGCGGTACGTACGCCCGGTATTCGACCGTAACTCGACCATAAGGGGACGGATACGAATTTACGCACGGCTAATAAAATTACGATTTCATCTGGGCCCGTTGAAAAATTGATTTTAACGCGGATCTTCCGAACGTACACCGTGGA